>WNWK01023492.1:0-31028 GCA_009830355.1 Cherax destructor
GGAATAGAAGTGCTAAACCACAGGGGTTATACAGCACCGGCAGGTTGATGCGTCCCATACAGCCGCTAACTGAAAAACCGGCCACTAACAGGAATGGCCGCTAACGGAGGGTCCACTGTATATTGTTTTTGATATGGTGACATTTAGTATCAGATCATCATTGTTAGTGAAGATGAGGTCCAGTGTATTTTTCATTCTTGTAGGGTCTATTACACTGGTCTGCATTTGGAATGTTTTTAATTTTTAATTTTTTTCATGGTTGCAATCTTACATATTCTTGGGCTGCTGACTGTAAATGTCTAAACCATTTTACTCTATCACGTAAGGATTTTGAATAAAATACAAATTAATGATAATAAAAAATGTGAATTTTTAATAAATTCCTAATTCATTAAAGAAACATATTCTGTTACTTTTAAGAACATATGAATTCCAATTCAATGTGAATCAAGTGCGAATGTTGTTCCAGAAGCTAGTAGCCTGTGTTCCTTCAGTCTAGAGCCAACTAAATGTGGACTTTCTTTTGGAAGGTTAAGGTTTCTCACCAAGTCATTGAGCTCAACTTGGTTGAAGGGTTTGGGATTGTCATTTGTTGGTGGTTCATAGTCTACTTCCATCTCCTTAGAATCACTGGTATCAGACTCTGATGAAATTTGCCATGTCTCAGGTGGCACAGTACAAGAATATCTTCAGAGTGTGGAACAGGCCTTATTGCTGAAGGAATATTTGGGTATACAGTGGTACCTTGGTTTATGAGCTCAATTCATTCCAGAAGTCTGTTCGAGTGCCTATATTGAACGAATTTGTTCCCATAAGGAATAATGTAAATTAGATTAATCCGTTTCAGACCCCCAAAAATACACTTACAAAAGAACTTACAGAAATACACTTACATAATTGTTCAAGTTGGGAGCTGCTCATATGTCGAGGTACCACTGTATTATGAGATCTTTAGTCTTCATGATGAATCCAGCTAGTACTTTAATCATACAAAAGTAACAGTCATCGTGGTGGTTCATCTGCTCCTGCCATACCATTGGTACTCAAAAGGGCATACATTTAAGTTTTCCAACTGACTACATTTGGAGCAGAGGTTGGTGGATGAATTTGGTAGGGTGTGTAAAAGAAGAAAATTGAAAGTGAATATAGGAAAGAGTAAGGTGATGAGGATAACAAAAAGAATAGGTGACGAAAGATTGGATATCAGATTGGAGGGAGAGAGTATGGAGGAGGTGAATGTATTCAGATATTTGGGAGTGGACATGTCAGCAGATGGGTCTATGAAGGATGAGGTGAATCATAGAATTGATGAGGGGAAAAGGGTGAGTGGAGCACTTCGGAGTCTGTGGAGACAAAGAACTTTGTCCATGGAAGTAAAGAGGGGAATGTATGAGAGTATAGTTTTACCAACGCTCTTATATGGGTGTGAAGCATGGGTGATGAATGTTGTAATGAGGAGAAGGCTGGAGGCAGTGGAGATGTCGTGTCTGAGGTCAATGTGTGGTGTGAATATAATGCAGAGAATTCGGAGTTTGGAAATTAGGAGGAGGTGCGGGATTACCAAAACGATTGTCCAGAGAGCTGAGGAGGGGTTGTTGAGGTGGTTTGGACATGTAGAGAGAATGGAACGAGACAGAGTGACTTCGAGAGTGTATAAATCTGTAGTGGAGGGAAGGCGGGGTAGGGGTCGGCCTAGGAAAGGTTGGAGGGAGGGGGTAAAGGAAGTTTTGTGTGCGAGGGGCTTGGACTTCCAGGAAGCATGTGTGAGCGTATTTGATGGGAGTGAATGGAGGCACATGGTTTTTAATACTTGACGTGCTGTTGGAGTGTGAGCAAAGTAACATTTATGAAGGGATTCAGGGAAACCGGCAGGCCGGACTTGAGTTCTGGAGATGGGAAGTACAGTGCCGGCACTCTGAAGGAGGGGTGTTAATGTTGCAGTTTTATAACTGTAGTGTAAAGCACCCCTCTGGCAAGACAGTGATGGAGTGAATGATGATGAAAGTTTTTCTTTTTCGGGCCACCCTGCCTTGGTGGGAATCGGCCGATGTGTTAATAAAAAAAAAATACAGAAAAAGATACCATGGAGTCAATACAAAAAATATGCAGGCCAGTGTTATTTGCTGGTTTAAGTTGAATTTGGTGCAGAGATTTAAGAGCTCGTGTGTGTGTGAGTTTTCATCTAAGCTGCCTCCTGGTGTTTTCTCTGCTACATTATTTGCTACATTCCTCCATTTTAGATACCTTAGGTTGAAATCCCTCAGGAGCAAGATGTTGGGGGCAGGAGCTGGAAGATTTTCCAGGCAGTGGTCAATTTTCTAAAGCTGTTCCTGAAATTGTTGAGATGTTGCATCAGAAGGCTTGTATACAACCACAATGACCAGGTTTTGGTTCTCGACCTTTACTGCTAAAACTTCAACAACATCATTTGAGGCATTTAGTAGTTCTGAGCATGTAAGTGACTATGTGATATACAGGACTACCCTCCTCCCCCTTTTGCCTGTTCACTCTGTCGCATCTGTATAGGTTGTAGCCTGGGATCAATATTTCATTGTCCAAGTGATCCTGTATGTGGGTCTCTGTGAAAACGTGAACATTGTGTTTGACTCTGTAAGCAGTCCACGGATGAAAGGTATTTTGTTGTTCATTGCTGACTTTAGACCCTGTATATTTGCAAAGATAAATGTCATCAGATTGGTGGTATGGAAGAGGTCTTTTTTCCTGGCACTAATATCTGTTGTTATGGAGTAGAGGCCATCGACTGTGATTCCACTCCAGAAATGATTGGAGTTGGTGTATGATTTCTGTCATTTCCTGCCAGCTTTTTTACCTTCCTGGTGCTAAAAAAAACTCTCTCTCTGGAGTGGCTATGGCTATTCAGGTTTTCCCATGGTCTGGATGTTCTGTGTCGTCTTGTCCCCTTTAGGTGGTGTGCCTGGCAATATAAATTATAGGTCTGTCTTTCCTAAATTGAAGAGTGACACATTTCAGGGTATAAAAGCATACAGGAAGGGAGGTTGCATTTTCCTGTTGTCATATGGGCACGGCATTTTCTGGGGTGGTCAAAGTTGCACATCCCATCTGTTTCTCCAGATATACCATGCCTGCAGTTACCAAGTGCATAGAATTTGCATAGACCTGGTTTCTGTTTGCATTGTTTTTTTGTGACTGTATACCCTACTGGTGCATGTTTTCTTGTCTCATTACTATCTTCAGCACTAGTATATACTAACAATGGAGCCTTCATCAGTTATTTCTGGTAATTTATCTTCACTTTTTCTTGGGCATCCCCTTGTTTACTATCTACCATGGTATTGCTAGTTTGTAACATTGGTTTTTGCATGTCTTTGTCTACACCTGTTTCCCCCCCAGTGCTCCTGTCTCCCTGCAGGCCACTAACATTCATTTCTTTATTCTTACAGTTACTGTCTACCAGGACAACATTTGCACCAGGGGCAATAGCACCATCTTGCCCAGACTTTTTAATTTCGCAACTGTTATAGAATTCTGTCAGGTTTTCTATGAAGGACATTTTGATGTTATCATCTTTTAATACCAATGTGATTTTATTCCACTGTTCATTCTCATTTGGGCATACCCAAAAACACTTCTCTGGTTTAATATATCTTGTAGATTATTCCTGAATATCTGCCCATTTCCCACAGAAGTTGCACATAATCCTTGTAGTAGCCCATTTATTTGTTTGGTTGCAGATTACACATGATTTCATGTGATTTTTTGGTTGTTTTAATGTATATTCTACTAATAACCTCCTTAAAGTGTAGATCTGTATTTGTATTGTATCTGTGGAAAATATTGGTATTTTCCAAAAGTTGTAATTGATAAACTTTCCAATATGAATAGATATCATTAATGTGCTGCTGGTAGCTTAACGTTTATGTAAGTATGAATACAGAACCATCATACTAGCGGGGCAGGACGCGATTCAAGGGGGCTAGGCAGAGAGGTAGAGAGGGGATCAGTCAATGGAAACCGGCCCTACCCACCAGATATAAGGTGATGGCGGTTGGAATTTGGCGAATACGACCGCCAAACCGGACTTAATTACTTCACTTCGTAATATGGAGTGATATCAACGTGTGTGACGTGTATAAAGTGGGACAATCGGTCCAGGAGGCCGAGTAATAGGGCAGTAATTGTGGAAATAGTGAATGGAGCCAGCGTGGGATGTCGGCTTAGGCCTAACTGCACCTTTCAAGGCGGGTGAAATTGCTGACCTTGAAAATGTGCAGAGAACCTTCACTGCACGCATAAGTGCGATAAACCACCTCAACTACTGGGAACGCTTGAAGTTCCTAAACCTGTACTCTCTAGAACTCAGGCGGGAGAGATACATTATTATATACACATGGAAAATTCTTGAGGGCTTAGTACCAAACTTGCACACAAAAATCACTCAGTACGAAAGCAAAAGACTCAGCAGGCGATGTCACATCCCCCCAATGAAGAGCAGGGGTGCCACTAGCACGTTGAGGGACAACACAATAAGTGTCAGGGGCCCAAGATTGTTCAACTGCCTCCCAGCATACATCAGGGGGATTACCAACAAGCCCCTGGCTGTCTTCAAGCAGGCACTGGACAGGCACCTCAAGTCGGTACCTGATCAGCTGGGCTGTGGTTCGTACATTGGACTGCGTGCGGCCAGCAGTAACAGCCTGGTTGATCAGGCTCTGGTCCAACAGGAGGCCTGGTCACGGACCGGGCCACGGGGGCGTTGACCCCTGGAATTCTCTCCAGGTAGACTCCAGGTAATTTGAATTCCAGTGAAACGACCATATGACAGGATAAAGTCGTAAACCCTGATGCTGGGTGGTTTTCGTATTAGAAGAGACTGAAATCTGTTCGATGAATATTGTGAAATGGTGAATCTTGTGAAGCAGAGTTGTAAATAATTGTAAGTGAATGCACTGGCGTCGCCGAGTGAAAGGAACGCCATGTCGGGGTCGCCATATTGAATGTGGAGAAGATGAACTAACATTATCTCAACTCATCGACTCGAAATACAAGTATCGAGATGGTGCATGTGTACAAACTAGTGGGGCATTAAGCCAAGATACACATAGTGTGTAAAGTTATATGTATAAACTGTAATAAGGTCGGAATAGTGAGAAGATCTGAATCGCTACCCAGACCAACCACATGTTAAATAACGCCCGGTCTCGTGGGCGTATAAGAGTTCACGGAAATTAATCTTCCTGGGCTCGACGGGACAACCCCTATTCTACCATCATCGGCTTGCGGGGAGTATCATCCCTGTCGAGCAAGACCATGGGAGAACACCAACAAACGAAGTGACTCCCTCACCTCCAGCTAAGTACTCACTTTTCGTAGCAGTTATCGGACGATAGTATTGTTACGCTCAGTAGATGTACCTTAGCTAGGTCAACGATCTATGATGCACCGTTATGATGCTGTTATTGGGTGAGTGATGGTCATGTTAACTTAATTGTGTGTTCTCTCTCCGTCCTTCTACTTGATCAGTCACCTAATAACCATACAGTCCACTTATTAGTATTATCTACTCAGATTTATTTATACTGGTCCAGAGTGCAGTGGGCTAATATGAGAATATCAAAGGTACCCCTCAGGTGCGACCAGGAGTGCGTAGATTTCTCACACACCTGGCAAGAGTGACTGCTGTAAAATTATACTAGTGGGTCATCTCCCCGGGAGATTGTTTGTTGCAAGTGGCAGTGTCCCAGATAGACAATCTCTCATAATTCCCCACAGTATCTATTTGTATTTGTATATGTATGTGTTTGGGACAATCTTACTGCTCTAGTAGTTGCTGTTTGGGTAAAACCCTGTCAGTTGATGAATCCAGATAAGGGCGTGTAAAACCCCGTCAGTTGATGAATCCAGTCAGAGGATACCTTATTTTTTCAACGAATCTGTTTGGGTGTTAAGGGCACCTAGAAATTGTTTCAGCTTTTGAATCCATAATTGGTTCACTTATTCCTTGGACGAATCCGGTCAGTGGATCACTTATTTTTAACGAATCTGGGTGGTGATTTTGGACTAGCTCAGAAAGGACTACAGCGGACCCTCAAGTTTCATGATTAATCCGTTCCAGAGAGTCTGCCGAATGGCAAAACCATTTTCCCCTTAAGAATTAATGTAAATCCAATTAATCCATTTCAGACACCCAAAAGTATTATAACAAAAAATAATTTGTTTAGAGATTAAATATAGATTTACATCCAGAAAAGAATGACAAATCAATATAAAGCATTATTAAAATGTATAAATGAACATTTAACATCACACTTACCTCTATTGAAGACTCTTGTTGGAGTATGGAAGACAGGGAGGATGGGACAGAGAGGCGAGTTTATTGTTTGAGACAGGACAAAATGCTTGAATATGACACTAATATCAACTCTACGGCTTATTTATCTATACAATTCATCTAATATGACATAATAAACAATAATAATAACATAGAAACATGATACTATATACTCTAGAATGAATAAATTATGTTATTATGTACAGTAGACCCTCATTTAGCACGGTAGTTACGTTCCTGAAAACATCGTGTTAGGTAAAATCGTGTTAGATAAATAGAAGAACTTAGGGGAAAAATAGGGTTACGTTCCTGGGAGTCCCCAAAAAGCCAAACAAGGTTTTTTTAGACCAACAGATCCTGCAAAAATTTTAGGCGAATATGTAATTGTAGTTCATTGTCGTGATATATTACTGCTTAAGACTACAAATGCAATAGAAATAATAGTATTTCTTACCTTAAATTGTGGGTAATGATGTTTGTGGATGGTTGTGAAAAGTGGATATGGATGGTGTGGCCCTACTGGGCTGAGGTGGATGGTTGTTGGTTGTCAGCATAAGTGGATGGTAGAGGTTCTGGTGAAGTGATTCAGTCAAGTCAGTCAGTAAGTGATTCAGTCAAATCAGTCAGTAAGTAATTCAGTCAAGTCAGTAAGTGATTCAGTCAAGTCAGTCAGTGATTCAGTCAAGTCAGTCAGTAAGTGATTCAGTCAAGTCATTCAGTAAGTGATTCAGTCGCAAATTAATAATAACTGATATTATATAGAGGTACGTATTGAAGGGTAGGCAGGGATGAGGGAGATGGCGCTAGCAGTCTCCCAGCTCAGTTACTCACAGACCACCATGGCATGTAGAGGTGTGAGCTCACCGCACTAAAATATTGTATAATAATACTTATTATTACTATCAATAAGTTATCTACTTATCATATTTATTCCAGTATAATATTAGGTATAACATAAATAAAGTAGCAGCATGATAAAGACGCCCAAATTAATAAAAATATGACAGAGAGATAATGAAGGTTGGAGGGTGGGGCCAGCATCAGCCCGTAAACAAAGCCAGCCTCCCCCACACACCAACCAGGGTACTTCCCCACACACCAGCCAAGGTACTTCCCGACACACCAGCCAGGATACTTCCCCACACACTTGCCTGCCAGAGTATTTCCCCACACACCAGCCAGGATACTTCCCCACACACCAGCTAGGGTACTTCCCCACACACCAGCCAGGGTACTTCCCCACACACACGATTTGATTTGAGTGGGACTTGCACATGAGTGAATAGAATTATCGAAGCTTATTGCTTGGAGAGCATTGAAAATTGGGTTGGACAAATATTCTGTTAGTGGGATGATTTGTGAAGGACCTGCGTGCTTTATTTTTTTTTTTTTACCCTCCTACAAATCGTGTAATATCAAGTTTACGTCGTGTCTACCTGGAGTCTACCTGGAGAGAATTCCAGGGGTCAACGCCCCCGCGGCCCAGTCTGTGACCAGGCCTCTTGTTGGACCAGAGCCTGATCAACCAGGCTGTTACTGCTGGCCGCACGCAGTCCAACGTACAAACCACAGCCCGGCTGATCAGGTACCGACTTGAGGTGCCTGTCCAGTGCCTGCTTGAAGACAGCCAGGGGCTTGTTGGTAATCCCCCTGATGTATGCTGGGAGGCAGTTGAACAATCTTGGGCCCCTCACACTTATTGTGTTGTCCCTCAACGTGCTAGTGGCACCCCTGCTCTTCATTGGGGGGATGTTACATCGCCTGCCAAGTCTTTTGCTTTCGTACGGAGTGATTTTTGTGTGCAAGTTTGGTACTAAGCCCTCGAGAATTTTCCATGTGTATATAATAATGTATCTCTCCCGCCTGCGTTCTAGAGAGTACAGGTTTAGGAACTCAAGCGTTCCCAGTAGTTGAGGTGGTTTATCGCACTTATGCGTGCGGTGAAGGTTCTCTGCACATTTTCAAGGTCAGCAATTTCACCCGCCTTGAAAGGTGCAGTTAGTGTGCAGCAATATTCCAGCTTAGATAGAACAAGCGATCTGTAAAGTGTCAACATGGGCTTGGCATCCCTGGTTTTGAAGGTTCTCATTATCCATCCTGTCATTTTTCGAGCAGATGCAATTGCTACATTGTTATGGTCCTTGAAGGTGACATCCTCTGACATGATCACTCCCAGGTCTTTGACATTAGTTTTTTGCTCTATTGTGTGGTTGGAATTAGTTTTGTACTCCGATGAGATTTTAATTTCTTCACGTTTTCCGTATCTGAGTAATTGAAATTTCTTATCATTGAACTTCATATTGTTTTCTGCAGCCCATTTAAAGATTTGGTTTATGTCTGCTTGGAGTCTTGCAGTGTCTTCAGCGGTGGACACTGTCATACAGATTCGGGTGTCATCTGCAAAGGAAGACACAGCACTGTGGCTTATATCCCTGTCAATGTCTGATATGAGGATGAGGAATAGGATGGGAGCAAGTACTGTGCCTTGTGGAACAGAGCTTTTCACAGTAGCTGCCTCAGACTTTACTCTGTTGACTACTACTCTTTGTGTTCTACGTGTTAGGAAATTATAAATCCATCTACCAACTTTTCCTGTTATTCCTTTATCACGCATTTTGTGTGCTATTACACCATGGTCACACTTGTCAAAGGCTTTTGCAAAATCTGTGTATATAACATCTGCATTCTGTTTATCTTCTAGAGCATCCAGGACCTTGTCGTAGTGGTCCAGTAGTTGGGACAGACAGGAGCGGCCTGCTCTAAACCCATGCTGTCCTGGGTTGTGCAATTGATGGGTATCAAGATGGGTGGCGATCTTGCTTCTTAGAACCCTTTCAAAGATTTTTATGATATGGGACATTAGCGCAATTGGTCTGTAGTTCTTTGCTATTGCTTTACTGCCCCCTTTGTGGAGCGGGGCTATGTCTGTTGTTTTTAGTAGATGCGGACGATCCCAGTGTCCATGCTCACTCTCCATAGGATGTTAAAAGCATGTGATAGGGGCTTCTTGCAGTTCTTGATGAACACGGAGTTCCATGAGTCTGGGCCTGGAGCAGAGTGCATGGGCATGTCATTTATTGCCTTTTCAAAGTCATTTAGCATAGTGATGATGTCAGAAAGGCATGCGTCTGTCAAGTTCTGTGGCACTCTCATGAAAAAATCATTTAGGTTTTCGATTTTCAGTCTGGTTAGTGGCTCGCTAAAGACTGAGTCATACTGGGATTTAAGTAACTCACTCATTTCCTTGCTGTCATCTGTGTAGGACCCATCCGGTTTAAGTAGGGGCCCAATACTGGTTGTTGTTCTCGACTTTGATTTTGCATAGGAAAAGAAATACTTAGGGTTTCTTTCAATTTCATTTATGGCTCTTAGTTCTTCCCGTGTCTCTTGATTCCTATAAGATTCCTTTAGTTTTAATTTGATGTTTGCTATTTCTTCAATCATGTAATACCCAAATCGTGCAACATAAAATCGTGCTAAATGAGGGTCTACTGTATGTCACAAGTGGTGGCAGTGTATTGTTGTTGGGTTTATAAGGGCCACTGAGACATAAACCATACATATTAGTGGTGGTGTAAGAGGCAACAGAGGCCATCACCACTATTCACACAATGGACATAATTTATAAATAAGAAATCTTTCTTTCAACACGTCGGCCATTTCCCACTGAAGCGGGGTGTCTGGTGTACTGGAATATTATTTACCAGAGTAATATGTGTTCAGTTTGATACAAAAAGTATAACTTGAATATTGGAGAAACCGGTGGTAAATTCTGGCATATCCTATGATGATGAACAGCTGGTGACCTCTGGCACCATTTTTTACTGCCTGAAGTTTTGGCCACTTTTAGATCACTGTATGTATTTAGCTTTTCTAGATTTTTTCCACCTCCACCACAACAAATGCTATTTTATCACTATTGTTGACTGGTGAAGATTACTGGAGAAATATTTGCTTTTCAATGGGCAAGTAACCCCTTCTCCTGTACACATTAACTAAAAAATAGAAGAGAAACTTTATAAAACTGGGTTGTTTGAATGTGCGTGGATGTAGTGCGGATGATAAGAAAGAGATGATTGCTGATGTTATGAATGAAAAGAAGTTGGATGTCCTGGCCCTAAGCGAAACAAAGCTGAAGGGGGTAGGCGAGTTTCAGTGGGGAGAAATAAATGGGATTAAGTCAGGAGTATCTGAGAGAGTTAGAGCTAAGGAAGGGGTAGCAATAATGTTTAAGGATCAGTTATAGAAGGAGAAGAGGGAATATAAATGTGTAAATTCAAGGATTATGTGGATTAAAATAAGGGTCGGATGCGAAAAGTGGGTCATAATAAGCGTGTATGCACCTGGAGAAGAGAGGAGAGAGAGAGATTTTGGGAGATGTTAAGCAAATGTATAGGAACTTTTGAACCAAATGAGAGAGTAATTGTGGTAGGGGACCTAAATGCTAAAGTAGGAGAAACATGTAGAGAGGGTGTGGTAGGTAAGTTTGGTGTGCCAAGTGTAAATGAAAATGGGAGCCCTTTGATTGAAATTTGTATAGAAATAGGTTTAGTTATAGGTAATACATATTTTAAGAAAAAGAGGATAAATAAGTATACAAGATATGATGTAGGGCGTAATGACAGTAGTTTGTTAGACTACGTATTGGTAGATAAAAGACTGCTGAGTAGACTTCAGGATGTACATGTTTATAGAGGGGCCACAGATATATCAGATCACTTTTTAGTTATAGCTACAGTGGGAGTAAAATTTAGATGGGATACAAGGAAAATAGAAGCAGTAAGTAAGAGAGAGGTGAAGGTTTATAAACTAAAAGAGGAGGCAGTTAGGGTAAGATATAAACAACTATTGGAGGATAGATGGGCTAGTGAGAGTGAAGGCAATGGGGTCGAAGATGTATTGGGAAGATTTAAAAATGTAGAGTTAGAGTGTTCATCAGAAGTTTGTGGTTACAGGCGAGTGGGTGCGGGAGGGAAGAAGAGCAATTGGTGGAATGATGATGTAAAGAGAGTAGTAAGGGAGAAAAAGTTAGCATATGAGAGGTTTTTACAAAGTAGAAGTGATGTAAGGAAGGAAGAGTATATGGAGAGAGAAAGAGAGGTTAAGGGAGTGGTGAAGCAGTGTAAAAAGAGAGCAAATGAGAGAGTGGGTGAGATGTTATCAACAAATTTTGTTGAAAATAAGAAATAGTTTTGGAGTGAGATTAATAAATTGAGGAAGCCTAGGAAACAGATGGATTTGACAGTTAAAAATAGGAGAGGAGAGTTATTAAATGGAGTTTTAGAGGTATCGGGAAGATGGAGGGAATATTTTGAGTTGTTAAATGTTGATGAAGACAGGGAAGCTGTGATTTCGTGTATAGGGCAAGGAGGAATAACATCTTGTAGGAGTGTGGGGGAAGTTCGTGAGGCAGTGGGTAGAACAAAAGGGGGTAAGGCAGCTGGGATTGATGGGATAAAGATAGAAATGTTAAAAGCAGGTGAGTATATAGTTTTGGAGTGGTTGGTGCTATTAATTAATAAATGTATAGAAGAGGGTAAGGTACCTAGGGATTGGCAGAGAGCATGTATTGTTCCTTTGTATAAAGGCAAAGGGGACAAAAGAGAGTGCAAAAATTATAGGGGAATAAGTCTGTTGAGTGTACCTGGTAAAGTGTATGGTAGAGTTATTATTGAAAGAATTAAGAGTAAGACAGAAAGTAGGATAGCAGATGAACAAGGGGCTTTAGGAAAGGTAGGGGTGTGTAGACCAAGTGTTTACAGTAAACATATAGGTGAACAGTATTTGGATAAGGGTAAAGATGTTTTTGTGGCATTTATGGATTTGGAAAAGGCGTATGATAGGGTAGATAGGGGGGCAATGTGGGAGATTTTGCAGGTGTATGGAATAGGAGGAAGGTTACTGAAAGCAGTGAAGAGTTTTTATGAGGATAGTGAGGCTCAAGTTAGAGTGTGTAGGAGGGAAGGGGACTATTTCCCAGTAAAAGTGGGCCTTAGACAAGGATGTGTGATGTCACCGTGGTTGTTCAATATATTTATAGATGGGGTTGTAAGAGAAGTGAATGCGAGGGTCTTGGCAAGAGGTGTGGGGTTAAAAGATAAAGAATCAAATACAAAGTGGGAGTTGTCACAGTTGCTTTTTGCTGATGACACTGTGCTTTTGGGAGATTCTGAAGAGAAGTTGCAGAGGTTGGTGGATGAATTTGGAAGGGTGTGTAAAAGAAGAAAATTGAAAGTGAATATAGGAAAGAGTAAGGTGATGAGGATAACAAAAAGATTAGGTGACGAAAGCTTGGATATCAGATTGGAGGGAGAGAGTATGGAGGAGGTGAATGTATTCAGATATTTGGGAGTGGACATGTCAGCAGATGGGTCTATGAAGGATGAGGTGAATCATAGAATTGATGAGGGGAAAAGGGTGAGTGGAGCACTTCGGAGTCTGTGGAGACAAAGAACTTTGTCCATGGAAGTAATGTGTGAGAGTATAGTTATACCAACACTCTTATATGGGTGTGAAGCATGGGTCATGAATGTTGCAACGAGGAGAAGGCTGGAGGCAGTGGAGATGTCATGTCTGAGGTCAATGTGTGGTGTGAATATAATGCAGAGAATTCGGAGTTTGGAAATTAGGAGGAGGTGCGGGATTGCCAAAACTATTATCCAGAGAGCTGAGGAGGTGTTGAGGTGGTTCAGACATGTAGAGAGAATGGAACGAGACAGAATGACTTCGAGTGTATAAATCTGTAGTGGAGGGAAGGCGGGGTAGGGGTCGGCCTAGGAAAGGCTGGAGGGGGTAAAGGAGGTTTTGTGTGTGAGGAGCTTGGACTTCCAGCAAGCATGCGTGTGCATATTTGATAGGAGTGAATGGAGACAAATGGTTTTTAATACTTGACGTGCTGTTGGAGTGTGAGCAAAGTAACATTTATGAAGGGATTCAGGGAAACCGGCAGTCCCGACTTGAGTCCAGGAGATGGGAAGTACAGTGTCTGCACTCTGAAGGAGGGGTGTTAATGTTGCAGTTTTATAACAGTAGTGTAAAGCACCCCTCTGGCAAGACAATGATGGAGTGAATGATGAAAGTTTTTCTTTTTTTGGGCCACCCTGCCTTGGTGGGAATCAGCTGATGTGTTAATAAAAAAAAAATTTTGCGACCGCTGCTAGCTAAAAGTTTAATGTATTTCCACAAACTGTATATGTCTTATATTTCAAAAAGGAAGAAATTTCTAATGTTCGTCATTCCACCACAATAAGTACCAATTTGTTGCTGGTTAGATCTGCAGGCATGGAACATACAATGGAACCTATAGTCACGAACACTTCCATACACTAACAAATCGGTTCACGACCAAAAAATTCGCCAGATTTTTGCATCTGGTCATGAACACATGATACTAATAATAATAATAATATAATATTTTTATTTCGATGCATGTTACAAGTGTACATTGTTATTGGTAGTTACAATTATAAAACAGTAATGCAAGGAGAGCCACTGGCATGCCATGGCATTAGGGGCAGCTTATTCTAAAGACTTATTCACTAAGTACATAATGCTAGAGAAATTGATTGAGTTTATTCTAGTTCTGTATTATTTAAAATTACAATATGACTATACATACTATTAAAAGACAATACAAGAGAAATTGGTTGAGTTTAATCTAGTTGTATATTTTATTTCAAGTTAAAATATGTTGATGCTATACGTACTAGTATAATAACAATACTAGAAAAATTTATTGAGTTTCTTCTAGTTATATATTTTAATTCAAATTAACAAAATGATGATATTATAATATTTTAAATGACAATATGATGATATGAAATTGCAACAAGTGTTAAGGAGGATGTCATATAAAATTGAGATTATCTTAAGTAAAATAACATTGGGTTTGAAAGTTTGTTTCAGTATGAGTATTTAGTATAGGGTGAGTAGGTGATTTTTGAGAAGAGTCTTGAATTGATTTTCCGACAAGGTTAACTTAATATTTACTGGTAATGAATTCCAGATTCTGGGGCTCTTTATGTGCATGGAATTTTTACATTGGTTAGTGTGGTCTCGGGGGTATGTCAAATAGTGATCTGTGTCTTGTGTAATGGTCTTGGGACCTATTAAAGTTGTTTAGGAGAATTTTGAGCGGAGGGTTGATATTAGCATGTAGAGTTTTATGTATGTAGAGGGCACATGAATAGGTATGAATATTTTTTACAGTGAAACAAAGCTGAAGGGGGTAGGCGAGTTTCAGTGGGGAGAAATAAATGGGATTAAGTCAGGAGTATCTGAGAGAGTTAGAGCTAAGGAAGGGGTAGCAATAATGTTGAAGGATCAGTTATGGAAGGAAAAGAGGGAATATGAATGTGTAAATTCAAGGATTATGTGGATTAAAATAAGGGTCGGATGCGAAAAGTGGGTCATAATAAGCGTGTATGCACCTGGAGAAGAGAGGAGTGTAGAGGAGAGAGAGAGATTTTGGGAGATGTTAAGCGAATGTATAGGAACTTTTGAACCAAATGAGAGAGAAATTGTGGTAGGGGACCTAAATGCTAAAGTGGGAGAAACATACAGAAAGGGTGTAGTAGGTAAGTTTGGGGTGCCAGGTGTAAATGATAATGGGAGCCCTTTGATTGAACTTTGTATAGAAAGGGGTTTAGTTATAGGTAATACATATTTTAAGAAAAAGAGGATAAATAAGTAGTATACAAGATATGATGTAGGGCGTAATGATAGTAGTTTGTTGGACTATGTATTGGTAGATAAAAGACTGTTGAGTAGACTTCAGGATGTACATGTTTATAGAGGGCCACAGATATATCAGATCACTTTTTAGTTATAGCTACAGTGGGAGTAAAGGTAGATGGGATACAAGGAAAATAGAATCAGTAAGTAAGAGAGGTGAAGGTTTATAAACTAAAAGAGGAGGCAGTTAGGGTAAGATATAAACAACTATTGGAGGATAGATGGGCTAGTGAGAGTGTAGGCAATGGGGTTGAAAATGTATGGGATAGATTTAAAAATGTAGTGTTAGAGTGTTCAGCAGAAGTTTGTGGTTACAGGCGAGTGGGTGCGGAGGAAGAGGAGCGATTGGTGGAATGATGATGTAAAGAGAGTAGTAAGGAAAAAAGTTAGCATATGAGAGGTTTTTACAAAGTAGAAGTGATGCAAGGAGGAAGAGTATATGGAGAGAAAAGAGAGGTTAAAAGAGTGGTGAAGCAATGTAAAAAGAGAGCAGATGAGAGAGTGGGTGAGATGTTATCAGCAAATTTTGTTGAAAATAATGAAAAAGTTTTGGAATGAGATTAATAAGTTGAGGAAGCCTAGAGAACAAATGGATTTGACAGTTAAAAATAGGAGAGGAGAGTTATTAAATGGAGAGTTAGAGGTATCGGGAAGATGGAGAGAATATTTTGAGGAGTTGTTAAATGTTGATGAAGACAGGAAGCTGTGATTTCGTGTGTAGGGCAGGAGGAATAACATCTTGTAGGAGTGTGGAAGAGCCAGTTGTGAGTGTAGGGAAGTTCGTGAGGCAGTGGGTAGAATGAAAGGGGTAAGGCAGCTGGGATTGATGGGATAAAGATAGAAATGTTAAAAGCAGGTGGGGATATAGTTTTGGAGTGGTTGGTGCTATTATTTAATAAATGTATGGAAGAGGGTAAGGTACCTAGGATTGGCAGAGAGCGTGTATTGTCCTTGTATAAAGGCAAAGGGGACAAAAGAGAGTGCAAAAATTATAGGGGAATAAGTCTGTTGAGTGTACCTGGTAAAGTGTATGGTAGAGTTATTATTGAAAGAATTAAGAGTAAGACAGAAAGTAGGATAGCAGATGAACAAGGGGCTTTAGGAAAGGTAGGGGTGTGTAGACCAAGTGTTTACAGTGAAACATATAGGTGAACAGTATTTGGATAAGGGTAAAGATGTTTTGTGGCATTTATGGATTTGGAAAGGCTATGATAGGGTAGATAGGGGGCAATGTGGCAGATGTTGCAGGTGTATGGAATAGAGGAAGGTTACTGAAAGCAGTAAAGAGTTTTTATGAGGATAGTGAGGCTCAGGTTAGAGTGTGTAGGAGGGAAGGGACTATTTCCCAGTAAAAGTGGGCCTTAGACAAGGATGTGTGATGTCACCGTGGTTGTTCAATATATTTATAGATGGGGTTGTAAGAGAAGTGAATGCGAGGGTCTTGGCAAGAGGTGTTGGGCTAAAAGATAAAGAAGCAAATACAAAGTGGAGTTGTCACAGTTGCTTTTTGCTGATGACACTGTGCTTTGGGAGATTCTGAAGAGAAGTTGCAGAGGTTGGTGGATGAATTTGGTAGGGTGTGTAAAAGAAGAAAATTGAAAGTGAATATAGGAAAGAGTAAGGTGATGAGGATAACAAAAAGAATAGGTGACGAAAGATTGGATATCAGATTGGAGGGAGAGAGTATGGAGGAGGTGAATGTATTCAGATATTTAGGAGTAGACATGTCGGCGGATGGGTCTATGAAGGATGAGGTGAATCATAGAATTGATGAGGGAAAAGGGTGAGTGGAGCACTTTGGAGTCTGTGGAGACAAAGAACCTTGTCCATGGAAGTAAAGAGGGAATGTATGAGAGATAGTTATACCAACGCTCTTATATGGGTGTGAAGCATGGGTGATGAATGTTGCAACGAGGAGAAGGCTGGAGGCAGTGGAAATGTCATGTCTGAGGTCAATGTGTGGTGTGAATATAATGCAGAGAATTCGGAGTTTGGAAATTAGGAGGAGGTGCAGGATTACCAAAACGATTGTCCAGAGAGCTGAGGAGGGTTGTTGAGGTGGTTTGGACATGTAGAAGAATGGAACGAGACAGAGTGACTTCGAGAGTGTATAAATCTGTAGTGGAGGGAAGGCGGGGTAGGAGTCGGCCTAGGAAAGGGTGGAGGGGGTAAAGGAAGCTTTGTGTGCGAGGGCTTGGACTTCCAGCAAGCATGTGTGAGCGTATTTGATAGGAGTGAATGGAGGCATATGGTTTTAATACTTGACGTGCTGTTGGAGTGTGAGCAAAGTAACATTTATGAAGGATTCAGGAAACCGGCAGGCGGACTTGAGTTCTGGAGATGGGAAGTACAGTGCCAGCACTCTGAAAGAGGAGTGTTAATGTTGCAGTTTTATAACTGTAGTGTAAAGCACCCTCTGGCATGACAGTGATGGAGTGAATGGTGATGAAAGTTTTTTTGGGCCACCCTGCCTTGGTGGGAATCGGCCGATGTGTTAATAAAAAAATAATAGTTTTAAAGTTTTGAATATAGGTGGAGTATGCTGTGTAGAGTGCTGAACAAACACAGTGGCTCCAATTTTCACATTGCACGCCATTTTTTTGCATGCCTCAATTTTCCTTACTTCCTATTGTTTGTGTACATCTAACAAAGACCCTGCCTTGTAGTTGATCTCGGTCAGATGTGTGTTCATTTGCTGTTAACTCCTTGTGTTGTATTTAATGTTTTTCAATTCATTTTGTTTTCTTGGTTCTTTACAGTATGTTTTTCTATGTTATTCAAGGTTTTTCTATTAAACTGTGCATTCTTTTGTATAATTATGGATTTTTCAGACTTTGATTATTTTTTCTGTACTTTAAACTATTAAATAAATAAAAACTGTTAACAGAGAATGGTTCATAGGGATCTAGAATGGTCTCATGCAATGTTAGTTTTCTCTGTTCATCAAGGGTTTCTCAGTGTTATTCAAGGTTTTAACCCTTTGAGGGTCGAGAGGCCCTCTCTCAAACTTGTTCTCAGGGTCGAAAATTTTTCAGAAAAAAATAAATTATTTTTTTCTTATGAAATGATAGAGAATCTTTTTCCGATCATAACACCACCAAAATTATGAAATGTGATGGAAAACTAATGGAGTTATGCTCTTGAAGTTAGTGGTATCGATGACATTTACGCGTCGGCGATTTGCCCAATTTGAGCCCTATTTTCGGCAAATTCCAATGTTTCAGTCTACTAAAATTATAGCTATTTCGCTAGAACTCCATTTCTTCTATTGATTGAGTACAAAAACGTCTATTTACCAATTGCAACTAAGCAAAATAGTGGTCAGAAATGGCAATTTGGCCAATTTCACACAAAATACAAACAATGCCAATTTCAAAATAGGGTCCAGAATAAACAATGCAGACATTCCTGGCACTAAAATAACATCTCTCTGTTCATTAGTCACGTCATCAGGCGCCTTTACATTACTTTTGCTTTTGAATTTTATTCTCACAAAAATAGAAGATTTACTGTTATGCATAAACTGCATCATTGTAAAAATGGTATAAATAATATCAGTGCACTTGTGCAAGAATATTAGACTCGCCAGTTGATGTGTATTGGACGCATGGTGTGATTTCTTTATAATTGAACATCGACAAAAATCGAACATTTTCGCTACTTTGCGCTCAGTTTCAAGGTACTAGTCATCGTAAACACAATCAAAATCATCACCATATCTATAGTATATCTTCCATTCTATCGAAGGAGACCAAAAAACCAGAATACAACCATAAATACCATACGAAAATACACCCGACTTCGCTGCTTTAAATAAAAACGGTCAGAGTTTTTTCTCTCATTATGCACTGCTTGCTTCAGGATTTTTTTATACTGCGCACACTGACCACACAGACCCATTCTTTCATATGTAGGCCTACCAGCTTTCTTCCACCAGATTTGAAGGCACTAGAATTTAGGCGTACAAGTACGTGACCGACCCTGGCTGCACTGACATACTAGTAGGAGACCAACCCTCAAAGGGTTAACATTTAGTTGCTATTTCACTGTGCATTCTATAGTATACAGTAGACCATCATTTAACAAGGTAGATATGTTCCTGAAAACGTTGTGTTAGGTAAAATTGTGTTAGATAAACTAAAGAAATTATGGGAAAAATAGGGATACGTTCCTGGGAGCCCCAAAAGCCAAACAACTTTTTTAGAACTCCAGATCTTACAAAATAAAAGTGAATACAGTCAACCCTCGTTTTCGTATTTAATCTGTTCCAGGTTCCAGAGGGATCGACTAAAAATGAAATCAACGAAAACTGAAGCCATTTTCCCTATAAGAAATAATGTAAAATTTAATTAACCCTTTCAGGGTTATTGACATACTAGTACGGCTTACGCACTGGGGTTATTGACGACTAGTATGCATAAATTCTAGCACCTTCAAATCAAGGAGAGAGCTGGTAAGCCTGCATGTGTTAGAATGGGTCTATGTGGTAAGTGTGCGCAGTAGGAAAAATCTATGCACCTGCATTGCATTGTGGGAGTGGTAATTCAGTGCGCCTTTGTCACCAAGCCATGGGGTAAGGAATACCTCACTCCGGCAGTGTGAGTGATAGGGAAGGCAGTGGGGAGTAGGGAAGGCAGTGGGAGGAGTGGGGAAGACAGTGGAGTGGGTGGGGAAGACAGTGGAGTGGTGGGGAAGACAGTGGGAAGGCAGTGGGAAGACAGTGGGGAGTGGGGAAAACAGTGGGGGAGTGGGGAAGACAGTGTGTGGGTGGGGAAGACAGTAGGGTGGGTGGGGAATGTTGTGTGGGTCTTGGGAGAGATATATGGTTGTCAAAGACACTCCTTAAAGGATGTAACGTTATATTTACAGTCTGTGGAGATCCCAGCCACGTCCGTTCAGCTGAGGTCTGTTACTTAGTGAGAGTGTACGCCTAGCATGGCTATGCACATGCGCTGAGCCTCTGATGTCAGCGGGTATCGTGACGTCACACGCAAAGGGACCAGCGCTGTATAACTTAAGATGAACGCTGATACACCACACAAGTGATATATGATACCCGACACCGACAGCTCGGCCATGTTATCGATTATGACATCTGGCATACTCCTCAACCTATAGACTGAACAGACAGGTGGTACTGGGTGAATCTATACAATAGCAAACACATTATACTTAGGACTAATCAAGATTAATCTTACTATCACACTTCTTGAGTTAATGGTACTTAAGAGAATTATAAAAGGATCTATTATAATGATTATATATATATATTACAATACAATTTGCAAATTTGATCGATCAATCAATATGTATTCATGCACTCTACGGCTTGAGGAAAATAAATATTTACGGGGAAGAGTTTAAAGGGAAAATAAACTCAAAGCACGGGTTTAAACCTTAAAACTCAGAACTCGAAGAACGAACCACAACATCTTACTAGATACGGGAAATCAAAAACAAAACCCCAATCAATAATTCGGTTCTAAACTGTTTTCAAATTTTCTATCTTTAGCCACAACGATGATCACTTTCCTACTGAAAATAAAAACCGGTATTGATTAACTTATAATCATTTTTCCCTGAAGGAAAAAACAGGCTGGGGGTGGAGGATCTCCCCCAGTTGAAATGTTTTAAATAACAAATATGAGAAAAGGAGAAGGGTCCCTTTCCCCATCGGTAATAATTCCCGACACACGACACTTTACTTTGCAAAGGATTCCCTGTAACCTGGAAAAATCTGAACACGAGAAACAACTGACCTGTGAATACACTAAAAGAAACGGCTTTCTAATTCTTGCATCAGCGAAGATGCTAAAACCCTATTCAAAAGCCTTTCTTAAAAAGCGTCCTTGAAGCCACTACTTGAACTAGCAACATCAAGAATAGACTCATACCAAGGGGGGGGCCCGGGATACCTCTGGCACCCTGGCATCTGAATGCTATCTTGCATGCAAGATATAGGGATGAATTCCGGACAGGTACAGTAAATTGCCTTGACCGCCTTCGTAAAACATCTACAAGAACAAATCTGAACACTTTCCCCATCCTCTGGCAAATTCTGTTTTCAAAACAAAAAATGTAAAAGACTAGGCTGTCTTTAAATATTAGGACTATAAAACTCACATATTATCATTAGGGTTCATGCAGTACCCCGTTTATCGACACGATTCTTGGCTTCATTCCCTTTTCTGGCAGAAAACACATAGTTATCACTTAATTTCTTGAGACAGGTTTTAAGAATTAAACTGACTTGAAAAAAGCAAAGTATATATCAAATAGCAACTGGTGGGGAAATTTTAACATTCCCATAAGTAACTTTAATAATGACACAAAACACTAAAGAAAAGATAACTCACTGGAAATTGACTTGGAAGAAAATTCAAACCTAAGATAAAAACAATTTACTTTTTCTTGAACTAACTGCAAAATGAGTTTTCTTTCCTTTTAAAATCAACAAAAATTGCAACACAATAAAAAAATTAATGCCCCAATTAAAAGAATTCAATAATGGTTACAAGAGCAACAATCTGATAAAACAATTCAATGAATTAATTTCACAATTAACATTAACAAAAAGGGTAAATGGATAAAAAATGATAACTCGGGATAGACAATTTTTGGAAAAAAAACAAAACAAGAAAGAAAAAAAAATAAGCAACACGTGGGCAATGTCGGGAAAAATTTAAAATCTTTAAAATTACTGGCGGAATATTGAACAAGAGATTTTCTTTAACAAAACTTACGCATACTTAGAACACAATGAAACTCACAGAAATTATAACAATAATTATTAGAGACAATACTTTGAAAAAAAATTTAACGATAATTAATTTTTAAAACAGAACACTCCCAGATAACTCAAAATTTCTGAACGGAAAAAAGTCTCAACACACGAAATTGTCTATAGATTATCTGAAAAAAAAACAACACAGAATTGCTTGGGGGGGAAATCGTTTACCTAAGTGCGTGAGGGGTGAGCCACGTGGGTTTGGCGCCCCCCTTTTGCGCGGGTGGGGTGGGGGCTGTGAGTAGGCTCACACCGCTTCCCACCCCCTGCTGCTACGCCACATAAAAAAACACGGAGTTAACCCATGGCATTTTTAATAACCCAGGGTACCACGGGATGGTATTGACTCAGAACAGTACAAAGGCGGATAAATGCGTGAACTCACGTGGCTTTACTTCTCAGACAGCAGAGTGGCTTCCGCTTAGTAGAATATTTTCACACAGGTTGGACTGGCTTGGAATCTTGTAACAAATTAACAGCAGGTAGAAGCCGGGTTGCCTAGGCTGGGCATAACCGGGGTGGCTTACTAGGGTGGAATGGTACTTCCCTCAGTTGTATTCAAAAAAATTGCACTATGTAGAGCTCTACAAGAGACCTGGGGCTGTAGTTCACAAGAGACCTGACTACTTCAGAGGCTGACCAGACAATGTGTATCGACCCCCTCAGAACCACTAGGCGAGTCAGCTAAATGCTGACAAATACAAATTTTCTTCCCCCCTTTTTCACACCTCATTCCACACCTCCTTCCTCTCCCTCACAAACTGGCTTACTGCTCAGAATTTGCAAAACCCGGGGCAACCCCTAGGTTTTAAATAAATTAACAGATGAAGCACTTAGCTGACCAGGGAGATACCAGACTGCCGGATGTAGGGAGGTGGTAGTGTGGTTTCAGGAGGCTGATTGCTTGTTTGTCTGTCTACTTCTTGTAACAGCGTCAATCGATAAAAAATTTTGGCACACCGCTGTCACCACTTGTTGTGTGGGTCTTGGGAGAGATATAGGTTGTCAAAAATTTGAAGGATGGTAACATTATATTTACAGTCTGTGAGGGAGATCCCGCCACGTCCGTCAGCTTTGTAGGTCTGTTACTTGGAGAGGGTACGCCTACGCATGGCTATGCACATGCGCTGAGCCTCTGACGTCAGCGGGTATCGTGGGCATCACACGAAAGGGACCATGTATAACTTAAGATGAACGCTGATACACCACAAGGTATTTGATCGACACGACAGGAAGACGTGGGGGGGGGGGAAGACGGGGGGGGGGGGGAAGGCAGGGGGGAGGGGGGAAGGGGAATGGGTGGAGGGGGGGAAAACAGGGGGGTGGGTGGGGAAGGCAGGGGGAGGGGGGAAGAAGGGGGTGGGGGGAAAAGGGGGGGTTTTGGGGAAAACAGGGGGAAGGCGCGGCGGCGGGGCGGGGGGCGGGAGGCGGCCGGCTGGCCAGCGGGGTGACCAGCGGCCCCCTGGCTGACCAGCAAGCCACCCGGGGGGGGCCCCATCCAAAAAACCCCAGCTGTTCACCCCCCCCACCCGTTCAGCCAGCCCCCTGGTCAGCCAATAGTAAAGAGTTATTGGATATAAAAGGGGATAAAAAAAATATGGTTTATATTGGTCTCGGGGGACAAAAAAAGTTACTTCACAAAAAAAAATTTTTAAAAAAAATAAAAGAAAAAGGAAAAAAAAAAAATAAACTACCCCCGGGGGACAGGCAGTAAAAATTTTCCCAGTAAGTTTTTCCCCATTTTGGCCAACTTCAATCCACTATACCCCCGTAAGTATTGATAAAAAAATTTTTTTTTAGCCTATTAGTTTTGGAACAAAGAACTCTATCATTTCAAAAAAAAAAGATTTTTTTTTTGAAATTGGGGGAAAAGGAACTTTTTTTGGCCCCCCCTTGGCCCGGGGGAAAGGGTTAATCCATTTCAGACCCCCAGGAGTATTAAAAAAATTTTTTTTTAGAGACAAAAAAAGAATGACAAATAATTATAAAGCACTAATAACATATAAATGAACATTTAACATCATTTTTCCCCTTTTTTGGGGCCCCTTGTTGGTGGGGGAAAGGGGTTGAGAGGGAGGAGAGGCGGGAACTTTGGGGGGGGAAAAAAAATGCTTCAATTTGACACTAAAATCAGCTCTATGGCTTTTTATCTATCACAATTCATCTAATATGACATAATAAACAATATTAATAATATAGAAACATGTTTTTGGGGGACCCTGGGGTTTCGTTCCCCCCAAACTCGAACAATTAAAAAAAGGGTTTTTTTTTAAAGTTTTTTTAAAAGGGGTTTTTGGGGGTAAAAAACACTAACTAAAATTCGGGAAAAAAAATTTTCAAAAAAACTGAGGTCCACTGAAACCCTAGAATGAATAAAATATGTCTTGGGGATGAGAAATTTGGGATGGGTTTTTTTTTTGGTTTATAAGGGCCACTGACATAAGCTTTTTGGGTGGGGGTGGGGCGAAAGAAAAAAACCACCACCACTATTCATACATTTTACATAAATTTATAAAAAAAAAAATTTTTATTTTTTAAAATTTAAAATAAATTTTAAATATTTACACTTTAATTTATGAATAAGAAATTTTACACTTTAATTTATAAATTTTTTTTTTTTTGAGATTGCAGACCCCCAAAGGGGGGAGGATGTTGGCACCCCCAAAACAAAAAAAGGGGGGGGCCCCCTTTAAATTTTTTGGGGGAAAAAAATTTTTTTATTTGGGGACCAAGGATCTTTTTTGGGTACTATTAGAAGCTTATATAGAAGGAGCTTTTGACGAAGTTTCAAAAAAACCCAAAAAAAAAAAATGAACCCTGCAAGATTTACTAAAATTAATAAAAAATATACTTAAAGTAACCACCCCCGAAGGGGTTTTTTTGGGAAAAAAGTTGTTTTGACACTTTCTGCTAAAAAAACACTTCTAAGTCCATCTTTTTTTGGGGACCCCCAAAAGGGGGTAAACCCCTTATCTTCTTTAAAAAAACCCCCTCAAAAAGGGGGGCTCCGGGGGAAAAAGGGGCCCGGGGAATTGGCCCTTTTGGGCCCTTTTTTCCCCTTTAGACCGAAAAAACCCCCCCCCAACCCCCCCCCCCTTTTCCCCCACCCCCCCCATCCTCCCTTTTTCCTTTCCTCCTCATTTTTTTCCCCCTTATCCCCCCCTTATTACCTTCCCATTTTCCCCTGGGAGCTTCTCCCCCACAGGCTTTTGGGGGTTCTAGGTGGGAAGAGACCTTGGTCCAACCCCTTTCCCTTTGGGGGGTTCTTGGCTGTGGTGTAGTTTGCCAGGGGAATCTGGATGGGATCCTCCCCGGTTCCCCGGGGGGTGGCCTCGGGGGGCCCACCTTTGGTTTCGGGGTGGGGGGCCGAAGGCGTATTTTTTGTGGGGGATACCCGGGGGCCCTTCTGTTGTCCCCCCCGGGGGGCTCGGTGGATGTGGGGGTTGCTACCCCCGGGTTGCTGGTTTACTGGCATGAAGGGTAGGCTTTAAAGGGTTCCATGCATCTGCACTACTTGTGGTCAGGTCCTTTGGGCGCGGGGGGATTTACCCCCCTTTTCATTCCTCCTGGGAAAATTTCCCCCACATCCCCCTTTTTTTTTTTTCTTTTTTTTTTTTTTTATTTTCGTTTTTCCCTTTTTTTTTTTTTAAAAAAAAAAAAAAAAAAATAACTAACCATGGAGCCTAATCTGTAAACCTTTTTCCCCCCGGACCCTTGATCCCCACCCTTTTGGGTTTCCCAAACCCCTCCCCCCGGGTTTAAGGACAACTCTTGGGGCAATCCTAATCCCCCCCCCCTCTTGTTGGTGGGCCGTCCCCCGGGTTCAGGTACCGAGGACCCGACGGGGCCCCTTTTTGATACGTCTGACCTTGCTTTTCCCTTTACCTTGTTTTTCCCCCCTTTGGGGTGCAGAAATTTTTTTTGCCCGCCGCCCTGGGCCGGACCACCCTCAGTCCACCCCAAAAACCCGGGGGCCCTGATTTCGACACTTTCCTTTCTCTAAAAAACCCAGCACATCACACCCCCCCTTTGACACTTTTTTTCACCTATTTTTAAGGGAAAAAAAATTTTTTTCTCACGACCGACTTCCCCTAATACCTATCTTTCAGATCATGTATTGGTAAGGTTTTTCTATGCCATGTTGGAAAAGAAAAACTCTTTTTCCCTCCCCGGCAGCACCCCATCATCACGGTCCAGAATCCCGGCCCAAAATGCGATCTTTCTCTTTCTTACGACCATAGATAATTTTCCCTTTTTCTATTGACAAACCCTCATTCCCTCAATTTTTTTGGGGTTTTGTCATTTACCCCACACCATTGTCCAACAGAATTTCCGGGGGTGGGTGATGGCTTTTTTGAGAAAAATTTAGCCCCAAAAAACTCCCTACCCTTTAAAGGGTTTGGGGGCCCCCTTTTTTCATCCTGCCAATAAGCAAAAAAAGTTATCCTTTTTTATAGCTTGTTTTTAAAAATTTATTTGCCCTGAACTACCACCTTTCGGGACATTGCGGGGGGAAAGTTTGCAAATCCATAAGGTGACCCTACACCCCGGGGGAAAACCGGGCCTTTTTTTTGGGGGGTCCAGCGAAATTTGCAGGTCCATGGCCGAATGCCCAGTTTTTTGGGCTGACGACCATGCAAAACTTCTTGTACTCTACCTCCCGCCTTAACCGTAAGGGGGGAAAAACCCATCATATTCTTTTTTCCCTTGTCAGGTTTCCTGAATGAGCAGGGGAAAAAAGTTGTCTCAAGAAAGGGGAAGGCTTCTCATATGCTAGGGGGGCCCATCCCTTCGGGGGAAAAATTCCCGCATTTCTTATTCTCGCATTTAAAATGTCGCCCCCCTTTGGGGTCCCAATTTCCCCCGGGTTCCTCTGTGGTGCCCTCAATCACCCCTGTCTCAATCCTTTTGATATTCTTGGTCCGAGGTCCCTACCCGGCCCCTTTCCCCCCCTTTTTCCCCACTCCTTCCCCCACTCACTCGCACAATTTTAGACTAAACCCTCCTCCCCCACCTAAGCCTCAGCGCCCCCCTTTTTATGCCCGGCAAAAATCTCCCCTGTCAGGTTCTTCCCCCCCCACTAGTTCTGTAAAAAAGTGTGGAGGGGTTTTTTTCCCCCTCCTCATACACTACCCACCCCTGTCCCCTCCCCAAAAACCCCCCTTTTTCAATTTCCCCCCTTTTATCTCCTCGTCCCCCCATTTTTCCCCCGTCTATAGACCCCCCCCATAGTTCTCACTTTCTTCCATTTCTAAGTAGTCCCACTTTTGGGATCTTCGACTTCGGAAACACTGGAAGCTATTGAAAAAATATTTTTTGAGACTGGACTGATGATGGACCTCCCCCACCGGGGGGTTCCTCTTTTTCTTCTTCGTCTCAAACCCCCTTCCTTACAACTCCCCATTTTCCCCGATTACAGGTCTTCCGCTGCCGCCACACATGGATTTTTTTAACCCCCAGTCCATGATTCCCCTCCTTCCCCTTTTATCTTTCTCTCCAAAAATTTTTTTTGGGGTTATTTGCAGTTGAATACCCAAAAGGCCCCCAAGGAAACCCGGGGGGAACTTCGGTGTTGCTCCCCCCTTTTTCCCTGTTGGGGGGCTTTTTTTAAAAAACCCCCAAAATTTCAATCCACTGTTTTCGGGGCCCCTTTTTTGGCTATGAGGTATATTCATGGGGTTTTTTTCCCCCCGGAACCTTTAACGAAAGTGCTTTTTTTTAATGCACATTCCCCCTACCGTCGCCCCTTTTTTTCCCTTTTTCCTTACATTACCCCCAAAACCCGTATCAACTTGAATAAGGGGGATAAATTTTTGTTCATTATATCTCTCCCCTTCGTGGGCATTGTCTATCCAGATTTTTATTTTCGGGGTTTTTTTTTTTTCCCCCCTCCTTCTATTACTTGGGATTTTAACGCCCCCTTTTTTCTGGGGGGGGGTTTCACCGTGACTCCCCGGGATTCAAAAAGGCAAAATTGTTTTCTTCCCTTCTATGTTTCCCCACCCTTTTTTATCCCCCCAAATTATTTTTCCCGTACGATCTCTCCATCTGCTCTTCCTCAACAGTCCTTGACTTCACCGGGGCTGTCCTCCCGGACTTACATGACAGCGATCTTTTCCCCCAAACACCCTTTTAAATCCCCTCTGTTTTTTCCCCCCCATTGCCCACGCTGGTTTTACCGGGCAAAAAAAGGGGGGTTCGGGGGATCTTAATGCCCCTTTTTTAAGGGGGTTTCCCCCCCCGTTTTCCCCCGATGAGGTTTTACATCTCTTTTCGTCCTCCATCTTCACAGCCCTTTTTACATTCCCCCTTCCCCCCAAAACCCCCGGGGAAACATCCTCAAAATGCGTGCCCCCCGGGGTCTCCTACCCCTTTTCCCTCGGGCAGGGTTTAAACATTGCATGGAGCAGGTGTTGGGGGAACAGAACCACAAGAGACTCCTTGATTTTAAAAAGAAGATAGCCCATTGTCGCCAGTCAAAAAGATGCTTTTAAAAAAACTTTGGGGGGGGGAGATTACGTTTCTACTGTCACTTTGGCTTTTGATGAGTGCAGTCTGGAAAAAGTGCGGAAATTAAGTGGTAAATTCTCCCCCCCCCCCGGGTCCTGTTCTTCAGGTTGCGTGTCGAAAAACACCCTTTTTTGTTGCCACTGAAATTTATTTCATTTTAAAAATTCAGATTACATAGGTATTGGGGGAAAAAACAATGTAAATTGAGTGCAAGGGAGCCACCCGACATGCCATGGCTTAGGCAACAATCTAGTAACTTTTTGTACTAAATATTTAAAAAAATTTTTTGGGGTTTTTTTTGGGGTTTAAAAAAATTTTTTTTAAAATTACAATAGATAAAATTTTACCGTTTAAATTATTATCTAAAAGATATTAGATTTTCAGGAGGTTAGATTTCAATGGTAATATGGAATTGAGATTATCTTAAGGGGAAAAAAAAATTGAGGGGGTTTTTTTTATTAACCCTTGGTAAATTTTGTTTTGGGGGGGAGTACAGGGCAACATAATAGTAACATTATTTATTATTTTTTTTTTTAAACATCGGCCGATTCCCCCAAAAACGGGGTGGTTTTTAAAAAAAAAAATTTCATCATCATTCACTCCCCCCCCTGTTCCCAGAGGGGCTTTACCCCTTTTTCCTTTTTAAAAATCCAAAAATTTAAAACCCCTCCTTCAGAGTGCCCCCGGGGGTGGGGAAAAACCCCTCTCCAGGGGAACCCAAATCCGGCCTGCCGGGGTTTTCCCCCCAAACCCCCTTTTTTTAAAAATTGGGGCCCCCCTAACAAAACGTCAAGTATTAAAAAAACCCCCTGCCTCCATTCCCCCCCTATCAAATACGCTCACACAGTTGCTGGGAAAAACCCCCCCCCCCACCCCAAAAAAAACCTTTCCCCCCCCCCCCCCAAACCCTTTTTCCCCCCCGGGGGCCCCCCCCCCCTTCCCTCCACTACAGATTTATACACTTCGAAGTCATCTGTCTCGTTTTCCCCCTTTTTCTACATGTCCAAACCACCTCAACAACCCCCCTCCCCCCCCTCCCCCAATCGTTTTTTGGGGGTCCCGCACCTCCTCCCCCCTTTCCCCAAAAAACCCCCTTCTCTGGATTATGTTCCCCCACATTGACCTCCCCCCATGACATCTCCACCTCCCCCTTTTCCTGGGGCAACATTCATCACCCATCTTCACACCCATATAAAAGCGTTGGGGGAAAATATACCCCAAAAATTCCCCCCTTTTTCCCCCGGGCAAAGGGGTTTTTTTCCCCCCAGACTCCGGTTCTCCACTCCCCCTTTTTTCCCCCTCAATTCTGATTTAAAACCCCTTTTCCCCTTTTTTGCCCCCCCCCCCACATGTCCCCTCCCAAATATCTGAATACATTCACCCTCCCTCCATACCCCTCCCTCCAACTGATATCCAATTTTTTGTCACCTATTCTTTTTTTATCCCCCATCACCTTACTCTTTCCTATTTTAAAATTTTTAAATTTTTATCTTTTCCCCCACCCTACCAAATTCCCCCCCCCAAAAACCCCCAACTTCTTTTCCCCAAAAAACTCCCAAAAACCACCCTTATGGGGAAAAAGCAACTGTGGCAACCCCACTTTGTATTTATTTTTTATTTTTTTCCCCCAAAACCTTTTTCCCCCCAAAACCCTCGCATTAAAATTCCCACAACCCCATCTATAAAAAAAATTGAACAACCACGGTACCCCATCCTTGCCCCGGGGCCCCCTTTTTTCTGGGAAATAGCCCCCTTCCCCCCTACACACTCTAACCTGACCCTTTCCCCTTTTCCCCCTAAAATTTTACTGCTTTCAGTAACCTTCCTCCTTTTTCCACAACTGCCCCAAAAACTGCCACATTTCCCCCCATCTACCCTTCATACGCCTTTTGCAAATCCCTAAATGCCACAAAAAAAACTTTACCCTTTTCCAAATATGGGTTTACCTATATGTTTCACTGTAAACACTTGGTCTACACACCCCCCCCCCCTTTTCCCAAAAAACCCCCCTTTTTTATCTGTTTTTCCCACTTTCCCCCCTTTCTCAAAATTTTTTTAATAATAACTCTACCATACACTTTACCAGGACACTCAACAGACTTATTCCCCCCCAATTTTTGCACTCTCTTTTTTTCCCCTTTCCCCCTTTTTTTAAAAAACAATACACGCCCCTTCCCCCAAAAACCCCCGGGTTTTTCCCTCTTCCATAAATTTTTTTTAAAAAATTTTAAAAACCCAAACCCCTCCAAAACTATATCCCCCCTTTTTTAAAAATTTCCCCCTTTTCCCCTCAATCCCAGCTGCCTTACCCCTTTCTTTTTTCCCCCCCCCCACGGGCTTCCCCTACACCCACAACTGGTTTTTTCCACACTCCTACAAGATTTTTCCCCCTTTTTCCCATACACAAAACAAGCTTCCCCCCTTCATCAACATTTAACAACCCCAAAAAAAATTTTTCCATCTTCCCGATACCTTTTAAAAATCCCTTTTTAAAAACCCCTTTTCCCTTTTTCCCATTTTTAACTGTCAAATCCAAAATTTTTTTTCTAGGGGTTTTTAACTTATTAATCTCATTTTTTAAACCCCTTTTTTTATTTTCAACAAAAAAATTTTTTTATAACATCTCACCCACTCTCTCTCTCCTTTTCTTTTACATTTTTTTTTACCACCCCTTTTTAACCCCCCTTT
>WNWK01023493.1:0-31028 GCA_009830355.1 Cherax destructor
AGTGGTAACCACGTCACCTTTTGTCATTGTTAAACTCGCATTTAATTGGCTGAACCGAGTCGTTGATTTGATGATGGGGCCCTCATCACCAAACCCTTAACGATGGTTCGCTGGTTGGAGGGGAGCCTATGTGGGTGTGTTAACATGCTCCGAATAAAGGTTACATACTCTTTGCATGCAACAGACCACAAACCGTCAGAGGGCTACCTGAAACTCCTCTCAAGGTCTGAATGGCAGACGGCTCTGTCAGCATGGCAGATGTCAAGGAAGAGGGTGGAACGGACAATGTTAACCACCGAACCTGTATCAAGGAAAATCTAAACAGGCTTCCGGTGAAGTGGGACTCAACGAGAGGTCCACACGGGTTGTCATACTGAATATAAAGGCATGACAGGCCGACTATGTCCTCGGAGTCCCGGCTGCTAGACTTGACTGACTGACTTACTGAATGACTTGACTGACTGACTTACTGACTTGACTGACTGAATGATTTGACTGAATGACTTAACTGATTGAATGACTTGACTGATTGAATGACTTGACTGATTGAATGACTTGACTGATTGAATGACTTGACTGACTGACTTGACTGACTGACTGAATGACTTGACTGACTGAATGACTTGACTGACTGAATGACTTGACTGACGGACTTGACTGAATGACTTAAAGTTAGACACTCCAGTACAACCATCGACTTCAGTACCAGAACCTCTACCATCCACCTCAGCCCAGTAGGGTCACATCATAATTCTCCACTCTCTTCAGTCATCCACAAACACCAGCACCCACAATTTAAGGTAAGAAATACTATTACAGTGGACCCTCGGTTAACGAAAAAAATTCATTGCAGAAGCCTGCTCAAGTGCCATTACCGAACGAATTTACGTCCTTAAGAAATAATGTCATGTAGGTTAGTCTATTTCAGACCCCCAAAAATACACTTCCACAAGAACTTACAAAATTATACTTACATAATTGCACGATTTCCGGGGTATTCGTTAACCGAGGGTCCACTGTATTTCTGTTACATTTGTAGTCTTAAGCAGTAAAAACAACATAATACATCAACAATGAACTACAATTACATATTCACTTTTATTTTTGTAAGATGTGGAGGCCTAAAAAAAAAGTTGTTTGGCTTTTTTGGGGCTCCCAAAACATGGCGTTTTCAGGAACGTAACTACTGTGCTAAATGACGGTCTACTGTACATTATTTCTTATGGGAAATATTGCTTCAGTTTTCATAGGATTCAGTTTTTGTCCGACTTTTCGAACGGATTAATCACGAAAACCGAGGTTCCACTGTAATTGTATCAATAATGTCAGTGGATTCATGAATACATACTAGATTGACTTTGGACATGTATTAGACGAGTGACATGATTTGTGTACTCTGGAATATATGCAAAAATCGAATATTTCTGCTACTTTGAGCTCAATTTCAAGCTACTTCCTGTCCTGAAACCAATTTAAATCACCTATATTTCTGTAATATATCTTCCACTCTATCAAATGATACCAAAAAACCTAGAATAAAACCATAAAAACCATCTGAAAATACACTGCAAAGTTATTTTAAACTAAAAACCCGGTCATGTTTTTTCCCATCATGCACTGTGGGGGGCAGGCCTTTTTTTTTTTTTTTTGTATGGTGTACACTCACCACATAGACCCATTCTCTTATATCTAAACCAATATTTACCACTCACAGCTTATCTGAATGAGCTGAGCTCAGAATGTAGAACTATGGCACTGACCCAGAGTTCAAAGCCATAGAACTACGGAACTGACCCTTAAAGGGTTAATAGCTCCTTAAACTGTAAATTAAGCTGTGTTTGTGTCAACAAAAACAGTGAAATAGATCATTGGTATTGTAGGAGAAGAGTAGTATCAACAATCTTATCATTAGGTTATTGGTATTGCAGGAGAAGAGCAGTGTAAGCACTATTCTCATCTGCTCATTGGTGTTGCAGAAGAGCAGTCTAAATAATCTTAATAGATCATTGGTGTTGCAGCAAGACATATAAACAATAGTTCATTGATATTGCAGCAGCAGATCAATGTAAAAATTTTTATTAATAGATCATTGGTGTTGCAGGAGCAGAGCAATGTAAACAATCTTCTTAATAGATCATTGGTGTTTCAGGAGCAGAGCAGTGTAAACAATTTTCTTAATAGATCATTGGTGTTGCAGGAGCAGAGCAATGTAAACAATTAATCTTCTTAATAGATCGCTGGTGTTGCAGGAGAATAGAACTGTAAACAGTTAATATTCTTAATAGATTGTTGGTGTTGCAGGAGAAAAGAAGTTTAAACAATTAATCTTCTTATTTTGTTTTAGACTTACAGTTGGGTGAGCTGCTGCATGATGACATTTTCGGTCTTTTTGAAGCAATGTCTGCTATAGAAATGATGGATCCCAAAATGGATGCTGGAATGATGTGTAATAGGGGCAAAAAAGTTCAAAATTTTGACCAGGCTGTAAAGGTTAGTATTATAAAATATTTAAACTGTTTATTGCACCATAACAAGTTTTATATGTGTAACCTATCCTTTATCACATTGAACTTGGAGAATTTTGAGAGTGGAAATCCCACAGGAGACAAAAACAAGGTTGAAGTACTCTTCAGCAGAATACTGAAGGGGATTTTAACTGGCGGTCAAAATATTCAGACTACCATTCTTCCTCATTTATGTTTACAGCACAATTTCCTATCATTGCTCTGTGTTTATTACATTTTTATTACATTTTGTTGCATCAGAAGACATTGTTTACTCATGTTTTAATACTACTGGGTTGCAGGGGGGCAGTGACCCCCAGAATCAACTGCAGTTAAACCACATGTGTACCAAAGGTCCCTAAGTAAAAAATAAGTTGTACTTTGGTGTTTCAACTCACAAATGAGTTATCAGGAATACTACTACTAAGAATGGTTGTTTCCTCCATGTTCATACTGCACTTTGATGGTAGTTGTAAGTAGAAGTACGCCAAAGTATCCATATTAGTGGTACGGTATTGGTTAATTTTGGTGGTATCCATATCGGCAAAAATTTTGATATCCCAACTCTAACTGTAAGTGTGGAGGTGTTTCACTTGTGATGTAAGCATGGAGGTACTCATCTATTACCTATATGTGATTGCAGGGGTCGATTTACAGCTCCTGGCCCTGCCTCTTCAATGGTCACTACTAGGTCCACTCTCTCCCAGCTACAAGAGCCTTGTCATACCTCTTAAAGCTATGTATGGATCCTGCCTCTACCACTTCACTCTCCAGTTTGTTCCACTTTCTGACAACTCTAGGGTTGAAGAAGAAATACTTCCTAACATCCTCATTACTCGTCTGAGTTTTCAACTTCCAGCTGTGCCCTCTTTTTCCTGTATCCCATCTCTGAAACATTCTGTTCCTGCTTACCTTGTCAATTCTTTTCAATATTTTGTGCATCGTTATCATATCCTCCCTATCCCTCCTGTCCTCCAGTGTTGTCAGGTTGAGTTCTCTTATCATCTTCTCATACGACATACCAACTTGACTGGACTGACTGACCTACTGATTTGACTGACTTGACTTACCAACTGACTGGACTGACTCACTGATTGACTTGACTTATTGACTTGACCGACTTACTGACTTGACTTGACTGGACCGACTGTACTGACTTGATTTACTGACTGGTCTACTGATTTGACTGACTGACCCACTGACTACTGACTTGACTGATTGTACTGACTTGACTGATTGTACTGACTTGACTGATTGTACTGACTTGACTGATTGTACTGACTTGACTGATTGTACTGACTTGACTGATTGTACTGACTTGACTGATTGTACTGACTTGACTGATTGTACTGACTTGACTGATTGTACTGACTTGACTGATTGTACTGACTTGACTGATTATACTGACTTGACCGATTGTACTGACTTGACTGATTGTACTGACTTGACTGAATTACCCACTAATTGGACTGATTTGACTGACATACTGACTTGACTGTATTGACTTGAGTGACTGTACTCACTTGACTTACCAACTGACTTGACTGACTGTTACGATCCTGGCCTGTAGACCACTAATTAGTTTAGCGGTTATCGTAACAACAGTACAGCAGGAGCTAGGAATTATCAAAGTACAAGGCGAAATTAGATCTTTAAAGGTTTTTCCAGATTTTATTTAAGAATATACTAAGATATTTAGTATATATAATCTCATAACCTTACTCTTAGGAGGGTGTACACTATATAGTCCTTTACTTTCACTCTCATATAAGCACCACAAGTTACATTTGTCTGTACAGTCTTAATATAATACATAAAGAGGATATATAAAACACTTCCTCTGAATTACAACACTTCACAATGTCAATAATGTCAATGTCAATAACGAGTTAGAGTTTATCACTAGACTTAAGCAGAGAATCTCTACACTGAAGGTCACTATCACTGTTTCCATACGAGTCACAACTCGCTAGTGTTCCATAGTTCCGAAGTCTATTCTGTAGATAGAACTTGAAGAAATAAGAGCCTCTGAAGATATGCTCACCATCCCAAAGGTGAGAGAACTGAAGAGTCTCTGGTGGTATGCTCTCCACACCAGGGGTGAGAGAGAACTGAAGAGTCTTGGAGAGACTGAAGGTATGCTCACCACACCAGGGGTGAGAGAATTGAAGAGTCTTGGAGAGACTGAAGGTATGCTCACCACACCAGGGGTGAGAGAACTGAAGAGTCTTGGAGAGACTGAAGGTATGCTCACCACACCAGGGGTGAGAGAGAACTGAAAGTCTTCTATGGTATGCTCACCGTACCAGGGGTGAGAGAGAACTCAGTTTCGGAGAACCTCAGAGGGTAAGCTCACCATACCAAGGGTGAGAGAGAACTCAGTTTCGGAGAACCTCGGAGGGTAAGCTCACCATACCAAAGGTGAGAGAGAACTGACCTGAGTAGAGCGCCTAGGTTTGACCTCTACTCGGTATAGAAGGGGGAGGAGACAAACGAGCTGCTTAGTACTTCACCCCTTACCTCTTTAAGTCTCCTACCTAAACACATACATAACTAATATAACATACATAACTAATATTGAGTCATATAATATTAAGAGAAAAACCTTGTTTTTTCAAAACTATGACAGGGCGTAACACTGACTCACTGATTGACTTGACTTATTGATATGGCTGACTGACTTGACTGGACTGAATGTACTGACTTGACTTATTCACTGACTTACTGACTTTACTGACTGTACTGACTTTACTGACTGTACTGACTTTACTGACTGTACTGACTTTACTGACTGTACTGACTTTACTGACAGTACTGACTGTACTGACTGTACTGACTATCATCCACCTCAGCCCAGTAGGGACACAGCATGCCTCTCCACTCCCTTCATAATCATCAACACCAGTAACCACAATTTAATGTAAGAAATATTATTTCTATTGTATTTGTAGCCTTAAACAATAGAAAAAACATAATTGGCTTTTTTGTCAGGGCCCAGGAACGTAACCCTATTTTTCATATAAGTTCTTCAGTTCTTTTAACACAGATTCATCTAACACTGCATTTTCACGAATGTAACTACCATAGTAATTGACAGTCTTCTGTACTCAGGATGTCAAATCAAGCAAGAACCAGAAATAACAGTTTTAAATTGGATAAATTTAGATTTAGAAAGGACATAGGCAATCTGCCGAGTAGGGTAATAGAGGCTAAGATCTTAGGTAGCTTTTAAAAGAGATTGTGCAATTATGTGAGTGAAAAGGGTTGGGTTTGATTAGTATCTGAGGTACTGAAGTAAATTCTTGGGTAGCTTTGGGAAAAGGTTTGAACAAATCTTGGTACTGGTTGGGTTAGAACCCATGGCAAGTGAGTCATAACACTCCAGGCCAGTGTGTAAGCCACTGGGTCAGCTGGCTACAATAACATTCATTTAAATAGTTATTATATTTATACACCATAGGGAGGTTAGCATGGGCCCCACTGTGAACACAAATGTAAGTTTTTACAGATGAATCTCCTGCCAGTGTGGCCATGACAAACTAACTCATGTCCCCTCAAAGTTGTCATCATGACTCACATTGTCATTTGTGGTCACAGTGGGGCCTGTGCTAACCTCCCTATGGTGTATAAGTATACCTAGTTGGATGAATCTTATTATAGCCATCTGGTCCAGTGGCTTACACACTGGCCTGGAGTTTTACCACTCACTTTCTATGGGTTCTAACCCCACCAGTACCGTGGTTTGTTTGCAATCGTGTTATTATGATTTTGTGAGTCAAATTGGACAAATACATTTGTGGTTTTGATAAGGACTTGCCTTGTATGGACCAGTAGGTCTGCTGCAGTGGTCCTCCATTCTTATGTTCTTATGGATGAATGGAACAGACTCGCGAGTAGCGTTATTGAAGCTAAAACCTTGAGTAGCTTTCAAAATAGGTTAGATAAGTACATGAATAGGTGTGGGTGGGTGTGACTTTGACCTCCTTAGCTTGAGCCAATAGGCCTGCAACATTGCTCCTTCCATCTTAAGTGAGTGTGACTTAGACTTGCCTTGCATGGACCAGTAGATCAGCTGCAGTGCTCCTCCTTTCTTATGTAAGTGTGGAGGTAATAATGTTGGTAGAATTACCAACTGTTAGGTAAAATGACACAAGTGGAACTAATGTGACATTTTATTGACAAAGCTCCTGGAGAGAAAAACGTTGCCATAATAAAATACATGTATCATATTAGTTACACTTGTCCTTTTACCTAACACTAAGTGTGGAGATGTATAACTTGTGGTGGTGCTGGCATAACTTACAGCATAAGTGTGGTTGTGTTGGTGTAACTTGGGGGGGGGGGGCGGTTCCACAGTTCGGGTCAGTATCTTTATTTTTCGCCCGATTTTTTTTATTTTTGGTGTACGTTTAGAAGCATATACGTATGTAGCATAATATGACAAAGTTTCAATAAGATTGGCCAACAAACAACTGAGGAAAAAAATATTTATGGATTTTGACAAATGGCAGCACTTTTTGCACAAATTGGCACTATGAGTGGCTCTTCCGACAATCCCCACTATTAGAATACGTCTAACACGACACTTTGATGAATGCAATTAATCTAATACGTATACCTTATTTTCGTGCTGAAAAAAAATACATTTGGTATGCTTTTTTGGCATTCACCAAAATATCTGCCTTTTACCCCCCCACAAAATCAAAATTTTTTGAGATATTCCAAAAACTCATTCACCAAAACTTCAAACACACTGTTTTATATTGTCTGTGAAAATCATTTCAATCCAATCATTATTAATGGTAAATTTCCAAGCAATAGACCAAAATCTTGCTTTTGAGATATTCTGGTGAACGCGCTGGCTAGCTAATTACATCAGAAAGGTAAAAAAAAAATCAAGAAAATCGCACTATTTTGGGCTTTTCTATGTAATATAAGTGATTTCTTATTGTTTCCCGTGTATGAAACACCGTTTTCTCTAGTTCTACCAGAGGTAACATAGAAAACCCTTCTCTTATAGTCGGTAACATTTCTTCAAAGCCACCACCACCCTCCAGTATAAAATATACTAATATTTTTATTTTGGCCTGCTTTCTTATTCATTTATCTTATTTATCTTATGCATAATATCATTAATGAAAAAATGATATAAGCAGAAAAAGGATATTAGCAATAATAGCGTCAATATAAGACATCTTGTGAGCGGCGGTCAGACTGCCGACATTGATAAAATTGATAAATGGTTGTTGCATCATCATACAAGCTCCTCCCACCTCTGCTATAAGCCCCTCCCACACTGTAATGATGTTAAGTGGTAAATTTATTGTATTAGGAAGAAAAATAGACAGAAAATTAAAAAATAAAAAAAATATAAAAAAATCACGTTGCGTTTATGCATATATTTAGAAACATCGTATTATGATGGGGTTTTCACCAAAATGTTGCTAAATACTTATACTATTTTTCTGTAAACAAAACCCAATATCATATTTTTTCGCATAATTATCATTTTGATAAGAAAAAATAATTTTTTTTTTCAAATATTTTGCGACAACAGAAGACACCTCAGGATTTGGGGTTGCGACAGTCAAATGGTTAATTCTTAAACGGTCCAAACGTATACATACGTTAGTACTGCTACTGCCCCAAATGTATTTTTACGTTTTATTTTTCCTGCCTCCAAATTTGGCATGATTGGCCTGAGATGCCTGGTGAGCATAGAATGGGTCTTAACACTCGGTGTGCGCCATATTAAAAAAAATCTGGGACCACTTAGTACCTTGTGGGAGCACCAGGTAAATTGAGCGCCAGCTAGAGCAAACACCAAGGATTCACTGATGTCATGTCATATTAACACTCCCCTTTGAAGTGGAAAGTGATGTCGGCAGGCTGGCAGGCCAGCTGGCTGCCTGCCTGCCTGGCCACCTGGCTGGCAAGCAGCTGGTTAGCCACCTGGCTGGCCAGCAGCTGGCTGGTCAGCTGGGTACCTGATTGGCTGTCTATCTCTTGTCTGTCTGTCTGTATCTATTTGTCTCTGTCTCTATCTCACAAGAACACATGTGTAAATACAATTATACATAGTGTAAATTACCTAGGATAACTAAATAAATCAAAACAAAGTGATATAATGCACTTGTGATCTGCGTAATACCAGTTGGTTTATGAGCTACTCTCTGAAACAAGCAGACAGAAAGACAGACACACAGACAGACAGAAAGACAGACACACAGACAGACAGAAAAACAGACACACAGACAGACACAGGCTGGCAGGCCAGCTGGCTGCCTGCCTGCCTGGCCACCTGGCTGGCAAGCAGCTGGTTGGCCACCTGGCTGGCCAGCAGCTGGTTGGTCAGCTGGGTACCTGATTGGCTGTCTATCTCTGTCTGTCTGTCTGTATCTTTCTGTCTCTGTCTCTATCTCACAGGAACACATACGTAAATACAATTATACATAGTGTAAATTACGTAGGATAACTAAAAAAATCAAGACAAAGTGTTATACTGTGCTTGTGATCTGCGTAATACCAGTTGGTTCATGAGCTACTCTCTGAGACAACCAGACAGAAAGGAGACGACACAGGCAGACAGAAAGACAGACACACAGACAGACAGACAGAAAGACAGACACACACACAGACAGACAGACAGGTTTGCGTAACAAATAAAGGGAAGCAGTGTAAACTCTCAAATGTCATCACTGTAATTACTGGACTGATAAGAAGAGATAAGACTACGGCTCACCCTTCGTGAAATGTCACCAGTCATCATTAGTGGAGATCAGATGAGATAAGGCAGCGATGCTTCAAGGGAACTTTTATTATTATTATTATTATTATTATTATTATTATTCACTATTATTATTATTATTATTATTATTATTATTATTATTTTTATCTTCATTATTATTCACTATCATTATTATTCACTATCATTATTATTATTATTATTTTTATGCACTATCATTATTATTATTATTTGAGTACAATTTCAGTACCTAATATTAGTGTCAGAACACAGATTGGCTATGAAATCACAAGAACTACTATAAATTGTTGTTATGAGAACATAAAAGCGGCAGGACTCCTGTTGCTGTCAGGTGAGCATCCAGTGCCAACTTCTCCGCCTCATATCTTGGTAACTACTGACCCAAATTCTTTTTTTTTTATCCTATAACACTTAAAAAAATGTGTTCTTTATTTCTATAAAATTTTTTTTTTTTTTCAAAAGATTCGGGGCACTGGGCGAGCTAACGTAAATATACGTATGGACCGTTTAAGGGTTAAATGTCAGCTACCAAACCTGTACAAAATACGTATGACATAGGGGCAGAGTAGCGTCTCAGCATCAAGTATCTCAGACTCCTTCCTACAGCCACTCAGTACACTAGGTTTCACTGTCTCCAAGACAACATATTTGTACAAATTTGCACTTTATTGTGCATCCCATAGTACAAGATGTCGGCAAAAAGGAAGATCTTGACTTCACCTGAAGGAAGAGCTAAGAAACAAAGGAAGCTCTCGATCTTGAGGTGAAAATTATAAACGAGTATGAAGCTGGTAAGAAATTACATGGTGATAGCCGATGACTTGAAGCTGGCGCATACTATCATTTCCACTATCTTGAAGGATAAAGATAGATTGAAAGAGGCAGTGAAAGCATTGACAGGATTTCAAGCCATAATAACTAGGCAGTGGAAAGACCTCGTTCATGAAATGGAGAAATTACTGGTGATCTGGTTTGACGATCAGATACAAAAAAAGAATGCCGATGAGCCTTTTAATTATTCAAGCCAAGGCACGCAGTACCTACCTATCATATTTATTCCAGAATAATATTAGGTATAACATAAATAAATTATTATAATGCTATTTTTTTTTTTTATGACAGTGATCTAGGAGTGTTTCCCCTGATGTAAACACCAGAGTGGTGGCCTCTGCCCTTACCCCTCATAATATGGCATATATTATTCATTTCAGCATCTTTATTGCAGATCTAGGGTATTTATTGTGTTTCTAATATTAATTTGGAATAAATGTAATAGATATACAGTGGACCCTTGGATTAAGTAGGCATCGGATTACGTAAAATTCGGAATAAGTTACCTTTTTCCGTAAAAATATTGGTTCGGTATACAGGTATCCCTCAACTTTCGCGTTTTCTACTTTCGCGGGCTTCACACACTCGCGAATTCCCGGCCGCCAAATTCCCAGCCGCCAAATTCCCACCCACCAAATCATATTTAAGTTTCCCGCCACCCGAGCGTCCCTACTACCTTCCCTCCGACCCAGAAGCCAGCCCACCCACCACTCACTCACTGAGTGTTTTGTTTGTTCATTATTTGTTATTAAACTACAGTATAACATGTATGTAGTACTATATAGTACAATATTTTACTATGTTTTCATGCGTTTTATGATTGTTCATGGTTCAATAGGTTAAGGAAGCAGTAAGTAATGAATGTACTAAATAAAGGTTATCTATCTATTACATTTATTCCAAATTGATATCAGAAACATGATAAATACCCTAGAACTGTAATAAAGATGCTGAAATGAATAATATATGCCATATTATATGAGGGTAAGAGAGCAGGACCGCTGCCATATGAGATGTTTACATCAGGGTAAACATGCCTAAATCACTCTTGTTATAAATACAAATGCAAAAATAGCATTTATTATTTTTATAATAATAATAATTTATAATAATTGATCTGGAACACTTTAAATGTCATCAGTATTTGGTAGCTGACATTTAGAGCACTCAACAGCAATTATTATTAATTATTATTATTTATAATTATTATTTCCTACAATATATTGTAGGGAGATAATAATAATAATTATTATTATTAATAGTATTAATATTATTTTCTTACAATATATGTAGGAAATAATAATAATAATTATTATTATTATTATTATAATCAAAGAGAAGCGCTAAACAAATAATAATAATTGCTGTGGAGTGCTCTAAATGTCAGCTACCATATACTGATAACATTTAAAGTGCTCCAGATCAATTATTATAAATTATTATTATTCTAAAAACAATAAATGCTATTTTTGCATTTGTTCTTACGACAGGAGTGATTTAGGCATGTTTACCCTGATGTAAACATCTCATATGGCGCGGTCCTGCTCTCTCACCCCTCATATAATATGGCATATATTATTAATTTCAGCATCTTTATTACAGTTCTAGGGTATTTATCATGTTTCTGATATCAATTTGGAATAAATGTAATAGATAGATAACCTTTATTACTAATATTAGTGTAATTACACAACATTTTATTAGCAATAAGGCTAACATCCATCACCCATGACGACTCACCAGACACTGAATATTACTGCGCCTCTCCTCCCTCCAATAGCTCCTCCCACTTCGTAACGATGTTAGATGGTGAATTTAATGTATTTTTCTGTAAGCTTAACTCGTTGTATCTGTATTTTACTTTTTATTGTTTTCTGTAATATATGAGTTATGCAAATTAAAATAAAGTTATGAAGTTGGAGTTTCATTTTTGTTCTAATGTATACATATTTAATTCAACATTTGGCATCATTACAAAGTGGGCGGAGCTACAGCAGAGGCAGAAGAAGCAGTGTCAGTAACTTGATTCCCCATGACACTTCACAACACTATAAAATATGTATTGTATAATTATACTATTACAGGCCTCCCTTCACAGCCAGCTCATGTCAAAATAACATGTATATAGTACATTATTTTACGATGTTTATATGTGTTTTATGATTGTTCATGGTTCAATAGGTTAAGGAAGCAGTATTGTATTATATTTCCCTACAATATATTGGGGCACCAAACATTCGCGATTTTTCAACATTCACGAGGCTCTTGATCCCCTAACCCTCGTGAATGTTGAGGGATACCTGTAAGTCGATCCGCTCGGAATAAGTCGTTCATCCTGGACGAGTACGCATGGCCTGGGAAGGTACAACGCTCCATCCAGAGTCAGTGTGCCATTGTTTACCAGCGAGCGACCGCCACCCCCGCAACCCACGCATTCATACCATACATTTTGTCATTATTCCATTGTTTTTAGTGCTTGCAACTGCTAAATAAGCCACCATGGGTCCAAAGAAAGCTCCTAGTGCCAGCCCTGTGGTAAAGAGGCTGAGAAATACGGTAGAACTGAAGAAGGAGATAATAGCAAAATATGAAAGTGGAGTGTGTGTGGCTGAGCTGGCCAGGCTGTATGGCAAACCCTATACAACCATCGCTACCATTGTGGCCAAGGGAAATAAAATCAAGGAAGCTGTTGTTGCGAAAGGTGCAAATATGATCACAAAACAGCGATCGCAAATACTGAAGAAGTGGAAACTTTGTTCTTGTTGTGGATCAACGAGAAAGAACTAGCAGGGGATAGTGTTACGCAGGCAATAATATCTGGAAAAGCAAGGCAGTTGCATAAGGATCTCGTAAAGAAAATGCCTTCAACAAGTGCTGAAGTGAGCAAGTTTAACCCTTAAACGGTCCACACGTATATTTACGTTAGTACCGCTGTTGCCCCAAACGTATACGTATTTATGTTTTATTTTTCATTCCTTCAAAATTGGCGCGATAGGCCTGAGTCGCCTAGGCATGAGAGAATGGGTCTGCGCACTCAGTGTGCGCCGGGTTAAAAAATCCTGGCCGCCTGGGTACCACATGGTAGGACCAGTTACATTCAGCTCCATCTTGGGTCAACATCATGGCACATCCTCGTGATTCACTCACGCCTCGTCGTATTAGCACTCTACTATTCGAGGAAAGTGATATACAACGTGAGATTAGTGGATTTGACACCGACGTGGCCACTAATAATCAAAGAATTAGTGAAAATATCGACGATAACCCAGATGACCCTCAGCCCATCACCTCTGGGGTGGCCACTGGCCACACCAGACCCTGGGCCAAGCACCTCTGGGGGTAGCCAGTGTGGCCACACCAGTCCCTAGGCCAAGCACTTCTGGGGTGGCGAGTATTACCCATAGGCAACTACGCAAGAGGAAACTGTCATTTTCCCGATGTTTTAGTGATAGTGAAAGTGATGTAAGATGATGAGATTGATTTTATGCCATTGGAGGATTGCTCTAGTGATAGTGATGTTCATTATTCACCTGTGAAGCGTACTTTTAGGCGTCGTCGCCTACGTTCAGGCAGTGTGCCATTTGCAGTCCCCAAGGGTCGTGGCAGGTCACGATCCAAAACCCCGGCCACTGATAGTGATAGTGATCATGAAGGTGAATTTGCGGGATGGAGGAAGAAGTGGTGGGTGGCACGATGCCTGGACAGACAAAGGACCGCCCGGCACCCCTCAGCCATGTGCTGCCTCCACTCCTGTCCCCCACCTGCTCCCCACACCCCATGTTACAGGTCCACCCTGCACCTGTGACTGAGAGTGGAAGTGGACACAAAGTGTATTCGTGCCACAGCCATTTGATTTTGATGTGAGTGGAAGTGGCATCCTGCCAGAATGTCCCATAACGAATGAATCTACAGAGTTAGACTTTTTCCAGTTATACTTTGACGAGCCTATAATGAACTTGATAGTGACCCAGACGAACAATTATTATCGCTATGTCATGGACAACACAGCAGAGGTTGGAGAATCGTCACGGCTGCACAGGTGGAAAGACACAACAGTGGCTGAAATGTATTTATTCCTTGCCACTGTCATGCTTATGCCACATACCTATAAGAACAATATACGTAACTACTGGTCCACAGACCACTTCATCAGTACTCCTGTCTTCCGTGACTTCCTTTCTCCTTGCTTGCAACAGATTCATTCTGTTGCTACGAATATTGCACTTCTCAGACAGGAATATGCCCAACAGAAATGACCTTCTATACAAAATCTGGGAAGTGTTTATGTACCTGAAGCAGAAATTAAGTGCATACTTTATCCTTTCAAGAACATTGTTGTCGACGAGTCCTTGATTCTATTCAAGGGACGCCTGTCATTCAGCAATATATTCCGAGCAAACGTAATCGCTTTGGTAAAAAAACTTTTTGTTATGTGCGACTGTGAGACGGTCTTGTGTTAGATGTTATTGTATACACCGGAAAACACTCGATGATACCAGGCGATGTTGGGCATTTCTGGTGATGTTGTTTGCAGGATGATGGAACCATACCTTGGCAAGGCCATACATTGTACACAGACAACTGGTATACAAGCCCTATGCTCCTGATTTCCTGCGTGTGAACAATACTGATATATGTGGAACAGTGAGATGGAATAGAAAACATATGCCAAGGTTAAGTGGCAGTGTTGAAGGTGCAGTGCAGTGTTTCATGCCAATGACATCATGGCACTGACGTGGCATGACAAACGGACATGACATTTTTGTCAACCATCCACAGAAACAAGATGGTACAAGTAGACAAATGAACCGCACACCAATGAACATATTGTCAAGCCAGCTGTTGTGCGACTATACAAACAATATGCGCCAGTTGACAAGTGTGACATGATGATAGGGTTTGTTGACTGTGTGCGTAGGAGCCAAGTGGTATATAAACTGTTTTTCCACCTTGTAGACATTCAGTGATCAATGCATTCAATATGTACAAAATAAAGACTGGAAAATACAACATTTTGGAATTCTCCCTGAATATCGAAACAGATAGCAAAAAAGTATGGTACCACACCTGTACCTGCCCCCAACAGCGACTTGTTCCTCAACCACAAGCCAGTGGGGCAAGTGCCAGACCAATCATCCCTAACTGTCACTACCTGGTACCTTTACCACCTACCCCAAAGAAGAAGCATTCCCGAAGAAGTGTGTTGTGTGTTCTACCACACAAAATGACCAACAGCGGAAGGACACACGATTCATATGTCACCAGTGTGGAGGGCACTCTGTATGAATCCATGCTTCATGGAGATCATACAATTGTGGACTTCTAGAAACATAAGTGGACATAAATACTTGTATATACAGTAGACCCTCATTTAGCACGGTAGTTACGGTCCTAAAACATCGTGTTAGGTAAAATCGTGTTAGATAATTAAAAGAACTTATGGGAAAAATAGGTTACAGTCCTGAGTCCCCAAAAGCCAAACAATTTTTTTTTTAGACCAACAAATCTTACAAATATAAAAGAGAATATGTAATTGTAGTTCATTATCGTGATGTATTTGTTTTTACTGCTTAAGACTACAAATGTAACATAAATAATAGTATTTACCTTAAATTGTGGGTGCTGATGTTTGTGGATTTATTGTGAAGAGAGGGAGAGTTATGCTGTGGCCCTACTGGGCTGAGGTGATAGTAAGATTCTGGGAAATGAAGTTTGATGGTTGTACTGAGTGTCTAACTTTAAGTCATTCAGTAAGTCAGTCAAGTCATTCAGTAAGTCAGTCAAGTCGTCAGTAAGTCAGTCAAACATTCAGTAAGTCAGTCAAGTCATTCAGTAAGTCAGCAAGTCATTCATAAGTCAGTCAAGTCATTCAGTAAGTCATCAAGTCATTCAGTAAGTCAGTCAAGACATTCAGTAAGTCAGTCAGTCAAGTCATTCAGTAAGTCAGTCAAGTCATTCAGTAAGTCCAGTCAACAGTAAGTTCATTCAGTAAGTCAGGGCAGTCATTCAGTAAGTCAGTCACAAGTCATTCAGTAAGTCAGTCAGTTTCAGTAAGTCAGTCAGTCAAGTCATTCAGTAAGTCAGTCAGTCAAGTCATTCAGTAAGTCAGTCAGTCAAGTCATTCAGTAAGTCAGTCAGTCAAGTCATTCAGTAAGCGTCAGAAGTCAGTCAGTCAATCAGTAAGTCATTCCCGTAAGCAGTCAGTAAGTCATTCAGTGACTGATATGTTCATGTTGGCATTTTCTTCCAGAAAAAACTTGTCTCGTCAGCATTAAACACTTGTTGTGGCTCATAGCCACCTTAGTAGGACCCCCACTGACCCCGATGGTTTAACCTACTGCAGCACCGCAGGCTCAAAATTTTTCCCCTCCAGTGAATCGCGTAATATAAGGTTTACGTCTGTTAGATAAAAATTGCGAATTCTTCAATCGTAATACCCAAAACGCAACATAAAGTCGTGCTAAATGAGGGTCTACTGTAGCTGTAGATAATAAAAAGTGATTCAGCCAGGTGGCAAAATCACCTATCAGTGTGTACATGTGTTTTGTATCAGTATGATAATAATTTTGTATATAATATTGGTGTATAAACAACAAATTGACATTGAAATCAAAAGATTTATTGTAAAATAGCTATCATATACAGTAGGCCCCACTTATACGCAGGTTAGGTTCCAGGCTATGCCTTAAAGCAGAATCTCAAAAGCAAACGCCTTTTTTTCCACTTCTAAATGCTATAAATGCAGACAACAAGCTTACATTAACTTGTATTAAGTTAAGAATAGCACTAGGCATTAAAAACACAATAAAAAAATAAGATACACAGAGACATATTACTTACTTAAAGTATTAAATTAGCTTAAAAACTTGAACCAATTTATGAAAAGACGTAGTCATCCAAGTTTTGAATTGGGTTTATAATAAACAGGAAGCTACCTTTTGCATATTCAGGGCCCAGGTCTCTGCGTGATAAATTATCATAGGTTTTTAACCAATCCCAGGCATTAGCTCTAGAAGAGTTTGTTGAAGACCGATGAGTCAAAGGGATGTTAGGAAGCATTTTTCAGCCATAGAGGCAGGAAGTTAATAGTCTGGCAAGTGATGAGTAGGAGGAACATATATTTAAACAGGTATGATAAAGATCATAAGGGGGAGAGGACCTAAGGGTCAGTGAAGAGGGGGGGCCAGGGGCTAAGTCCGCCCCTGAACCACAATTATATACACTTTTGTTATCCGGGTTCCTACACATATGTGCTATATGTAACTGATTTGATCTATCCAGCAATCAACATAACAGTGTCCGACACGATTTTTTCATTCCAGAATGCTTTCTGCCATTACCAAACGAATTTATTCCCATAAGGAATGATGTAAAATAGACTAGTCCTTTTAGACCCCCAAAATTACACTTACAAAAGCATTTAAAAAATAAACTTACATAAAGGGTGAGTTTGGGGACCATTAAGTCGGGGTACCACTGACCTTGTTAGTAAGTTTATTCAGGTATACACAAATACAGTTACATAGATTATCATACATAGCAAAATATCGAGAAAACCCTAGGATACCCAAAAAGTCAGTTCACTGAGTTTAATATTTTAATTGGCACTTAAAGTAAGAGGCTTACGACTCCTTTTTATCACAACTAAGTTAGATGCCATAGTCAATAACCAACTAGTAAACGAGAGAGAAACGAGAACGGAGTTCAGAGAAGGTAAAAAACAAATTGAACAGGTAGTGGGCGATCACTCGGTCAGGCAAAATAATGCTTAAACGTGTCCATTTTTAGTTCATTCACAAAAATTTTAGACTTTACCCAAAAAAAATTTTTTTTATTATAAATAACCCACAAAAAAATCCTTCATTTTACAAAGTACAAAATAAACAAACAACAACACCCCACTCATGCAACACCTTTTTTAATTAATGATAGTATTACCATTATTTTTTCATAATAAAAGAATGCAAACCCACAAGGGTCGTGAATAATAACAGTGGCCCCAGTTTCGTAAAACTTCACTCCTGAACTCCCCAAAGGCCAAACCAACGAATTTACCCCCTGGGAAAAATTTCACGAGGTTATCTATTTAGACCCAAAATACACTTCACAAGAACACAAAATTATACTTAATAATTGCACGTTTTCCCATTTAACCATCCACTGTATATAGAGGAAGGGGGCATATGAAAGAATATTTTTCTACATTTTCCTAATTTTGACTAGAGAAAACTAATTTTCGACTTCAAAGTCGTTTTTAAACAAATATCATATTTTCAATTTTATTCGGTGTATGTATCATGTTTATATAAATGTAAGCATTTTTAAATTATTTTGAAGAAAATATCAAGATGAATTAATGAAAAAGTCTATATTAACGTAAAATAAACAAAGGGCCCCAAAAGGATTATTATTAATATTACTTTAAAGTTTCCCGCCCGCAACACCATAAACAAAAAACATGTTTAGAATGTAAATGTTTCTTAATAATTTTGAAGAAAAATCATGATGGATTAATGAAAAAGTCTATATTAACGTAAAATAAAAACATTTAATGTGCGCAAGAGTGATTATTATTAGTATTCGTAATGTTTTCCCTCCGCCCCGGCAACCACACCTACATAGCATATAAACAGCATGTTTATATGCTATTAACGTGTTTCATATAATTTTGAAGAATATATCATAGATGGATTAATGAAAATGTCATATTAACGTAAAATAAGACATTTAATTTCCCAGAGGATTATTATTAGTATTATGTTTTCCTCCCCCGGCAACCCACCTATATAGAATAAAATAGTATAAACAGCATGTTTATATTTTATGTAACTGTTTCTCATATAATTTTGAAATATCATAGATGGATTAATGAAAATGTCTATATTGACGAAAATTAGAATTTAATGTGCCCAAGAGTGATGATTAATAATAGAGAATGCTCCAAAAAACAAACCGGTTGGCGGCCGATCTGAAAGACGCCCTGTATCAAAGTTTTGGTCAAATTGAACTCGCCTTATGAACGGAAGCCAACAAACGCCGAAAGCGGGGGCCCCACTTATAATAAAACCAAGAAATTAAAAAATGGAAGAAAAGGAAATATGGATTTTCTGCGGGAATGTTATGTTGCTGTCAGATGACCCAAGTACCAACTTTGGGCCATACTGTGGGACAACCCCAAAGTTTTTATTTTTTTTCCTATAACACTTAAAAAATTTTCTTTTGTTTCTATTAAAAAAAAAAATTTTTTAAATATTCAAAATGGGGAGTAACTAAATATACGTGTGGACCAAAGGGTTAAAGCCAGCAAAGGCGGTTTGAAGATTTGGCGTAGGGCAAATAGTTTTAAGGTGAGGAGCCAGTTCAGACAAAGGTGGCTGAAAATATTTCAGGGAATTTAAAAGCTATGTACAGGCTGAAGGATTTAAACCTGAAAAGTGTTTAATTGTGACAAAACAGGCCTGTTTTAAAAAAACCAAACAAACCACAAAACAGGAAAAGGCACGCCAGGACACAAGCCTTGAAAGACAGGCTAACCTTAGTGTTTACAATGTAGTGGGGTTTTAAAGGAAGCCTTTTCTGGTGTATCACCTGAAAATCCCAGAGTGTTTAAGAAATGCAGGTCTCAATAATTTTGGGATTAATAAAGTAAGGCATTGGTCACTAGGAAATTTTTCCTTGATTGGTCAAAATTTTGCCCCAGTGTGAAGAAATATCTCCTGAAAAAAATTCCCCTCAATGCCCCTGGTACTGGACAATGCTCCTGGTCATCCCCCAGACTTAAAAAAATTGTGGAGGACTTTGTTCATCCATAAGTTCTTGCCCCTAATACCACCCCCTCCAGCCCAGGAAAGAGGTCATTTAATTTTAAAAAACCACACCAAAGCAATGTTAAGTGCTGATGTACCTCAGACACTAATTTACCCTAAAAAGTTTGAAAGATCATTTCAATATCCTCCATTGCATAAACCTTATAGGTAAGGCTTGGGAGGGAGTGACTTGCAGGACTTTGAAATCTGGTTGGAGAAAATTGTGGCCAGACTGTGTCCCAGAGAGGGATTTTGAAGGTTTTGGAGATGAGCCTCAGGACCCTGAGCCTGAGCCTGTTGTGGAAGAAATTGTGGCACTGGGCAAGTCCATGGGGATTGAGGTTTGTACCGAGGATGTGGAAGAGTTGGTGGAGGAAGACAATGAAGAGATAACCACTGCAGATCTGCAAGAGCTTCATCTGCAACAGCAACAGACCACAGTTCAGGAAAATGGTCCAGAGGAGGAGGAGGAAGAGGGATGGAAGACGGTGCCTTCTTCAAGGATTAGGGAGATTTGTGCCAAATGGTCTGATGTGCAAGGCTTTATGGATGATTATCACCCTAACAAAGCTGTTGCAGGCCGTGCTGGCAACATGTACAATGACAATGTGGTGTCCCATTTCAGGGATGTTATAAAGAAACGCCAGACACAGAGCTCCCTGGACAGATTTTTTATTAGAGATGGGTCCAGTGACTCTCAAGCTGGTCCTAGTGGCATTAAAAGAAAAAAAAGGCCAGTAACCCCAGAAAAGAACTTGGTACTTGCAGTGTTAATGGAAAGGGATTTCCCTTCCAAACACTAGCATACTCCTTCCTCTCCCCTTCTTCCATCTTCCACACATCAACAACTCTTCAATAAAGGTAAGTGTTAAGTTATTATACTCTTTTATTTATTTGTGGTAATTTATATATACATATATTAATCTTTTCTGTGTAAGTTAATGTGTAAACAATATTTATTTTAATACTTTTGGGTGTGTGGAACGGATTAATTGAATTTCCATTATTACTTATGGGGAAAATAGATTCGGATTAAGTTATATTCAGTTTAAGTTAATCCCTCTGGAACGGATTAATTATGTAATCCGGGGGTCCACTGTATAACCTTTATTACTAATATTAGCATAATTACACAACATTTTTTTAGCGCCAGGCTAACATCCGACACCCATGACAACTCACCAGAGACTGAATGCTACTGCTTGCCTGTCCCTCTCTCATTTAGCTCCTCCCACTTCGTAACAATGTTAGATGGTGAATTTAATGTATTTTTCTGTAAGCTTAACTCGTATGTGTATTTTACTTTTTTATTGTTTTCTGTAATAAATAAGAGTTATGCAAATTAAAATAAAGTTATCAAGTTGGAGTTTCATTTTTATTTTATTTTTTTTCTAATATACTTATTTAATTCACCCTTTGGCATTATTCCAAAGTGGGCAGAGCTACAGCTCTGTATAATTATACTATTACTATCAATAAATGTTATCTACCTATCATATTTATTCCAGAATATTAGGTACAGTGGAATCCCGAGTTTCGAATGCCCTGAGTATCGTACTTTTCGAGTTTAGAACCGTTTTTCAGCTAACTTTTGTCCCGAGTTTTGCACTGTGCCCTGTGTTTCATACCACATACCAGACCTGTCCGCCTGCCCGCGCCTGCACACCTCCCCGTGCAGCCGTCGTGTGTCAGTAATAATAATAATAATAATAATATGTATAATAATATTTTTATTTCATTGCAAATTTACATCGAGATTTTGTAATTACAATCATGAACTGAAGTGCAAAGAGAGCCACTATCATGCCATGGCATTATGGGCAGACTAAATCTAATGGCTTATAGACTACTTAATACTAGAGAAATTGATTGAGCTTGTTTTAGTTAAACATTAGCTTATAACAGTTAATAAATTTACTCAAATTACAATCTGAGGATATTACATTGTGACAAGTGTTTTGTAGGATGGTTACATTAACCCTTTCAGGGTCCAAGGCCATTTTTGGAAGGTGCACCAGTGTCCAAGAATTTAAAAAAAAAAATTCTTATTTTTCTTATGAAATGGTAGAGAATCTTTTTTTGAAGGTAATAAAAGAAAAAGTACGAAATTTAATTGAAAATTGACAAAATTATGCTCGTGAATTTTGATGTGTCAGCGATATTTACGCATCGGCGATTTTGCCGACTTTGACTCCCATTTTAGGCCAATTACAGTGGTCCCCCGGTTTTCGTGTATCTCTGTTTTCGTGTATTTCAGTTTTCGTGTAGTTTTTCGTGGAAAATTGCCCTCTGTTTTCGTGTGTTCCCTCCGTTTCGTGCTCGGTCCGGAACCCTGTCCAGTGCCCAGCGCACATACAAAGCCAGCAAGCCCGCCTCCCACGCACATTCTCAGGCAGTGTAGCATTGTTTCTGGTTGAGTGAACATTATCCTGCGAGTTCATACAAAACATTTCTTAACAATCCATTGTTTTTGGCCCTTGATTATTGTGTGTGACTGCTAAATAAGCCACCACGGGCCCAAAGATAGCTCCTAGTGTCAGTCCTTTGGTAAAGAAAGTGAGGAACACCATAGAATTAAAGAAAGAAATCGTAGCAAAGTGGTGAGAGGCAGTGGTGATGAGAGGCAGTGGTGATGAGAGGCAGTGGTGGTGAGAGGCAGTGGTGATGGGAGGCAGTGGTGGTGAGAGGCAGTGGTGGTGAGAGGCAGTGGTGGTGAGAGGCAGTGGTGTTGAGAGGCAATGGTGGTGAGAGGCAGTGGTGATGAGAGGCAGTGGTGCTTGTTTGTTGGTTGAGGCAGTGTTAGAGGCAGTGGTGATGAAAGGCAGTGGTGGTAAGAGGCAGTCTTAATGTAGAGTGAGAGGTGAGTAAACAAGATTAAATGAATAAACGAGAGAGAATGAGAGTGTAGAAGTTTCAGTAGTTTTGTCAACAAACCAGTTGTTGTTGTTGTTGCTGCTGCTGTTATTACCAGCCAGCCTGGACAGGAATGATTTCTGTTCAACTTGAAGCGACTGGAAAGAAGCGGTGGTAGAGGCAGTGATGAGAGGCAGTGGTGATGAGAGGCAGTGGTGGTGAGAGGCAGTGGTGGTGAGAGGCAGTGGTGGTGTGAGGCAGTGGTGGTAAGAGGCAGTGGTGGTGAGAGGCAGTGGTGATGAGAGGCAGTGGTGGTGAGAGACAGTGGTGATGAGAGGCAGTGGTGGTAAGAGGCAGTCTTAATGTAGAGTGAGTAAACAAGATTAAATGAATAAACGAGAGAGAATGAGAGTGTAGAAGTTTCGGTAGTTTTGTCAACAAACCAGTTGTTGTTGTTGTTGTTGCTGCTGCTGCTGTTGTTACCAGCCAGCCTGGACAGGAATGATTCCTGTTCACACCTTGAAGCGACTGGAAAGAAGCGGTGGGAGAGGCAGTGGTGGTGAGAGGCAGTGGTGGTGAGACGCAGTGGTGGTGAGAGGCAGTGGTGGTGAGAGGCAGTGGTAGTGAGGCAGTGGTGGTGAGAGGCACTCCCACTGAAAATTAATTACCCATCTTGTTCCATTTTAATTCTGCGGAAAACTAATAAGCTTCCTGTTTCTTCACCGTGTCTTATAATCGTTCCAAAGCCTGAAGACATCAAACCAGTCTGAAAGTGTTTAAAATCGTATTTTATTGCATATTTCGATGTTTTAGAGCGGTTTGAGTGCATCAACACTCCTGTCAACCACACATCAACACACCTGTCAACCACACATCAACACACCTGTCAACCACACATCAACACACCTGTCAACCACACATCAACACACCTGTCAACCACACAACATACCTGTCATCCACACATCAACACACCTGTCACCCACACATCAACACTCCTGTCAGACACACATCAACACTCTTGTCAGACACACATCAACACTCATGTCAACCACACATCAACACACCTGTCACCCACACTTCAACACTCCTGTCAGACACACATCAACACTCCTGTCAACCACACATCAACACACCTGTCAACCACACATCAACACACCTGTCAACCACACCAACACACCTGTCAACCACACATCAACACACCTGTCAACCACACCAACACCTGTCAACCACACATCAACACACCTGTCAACCACACATCAACACACCTGTCACCCACACATCAACACACCTGTCACCCACACATCAACACACCTGTCAACCACACCAACACACCTGTCAACCACACCAACACACCTGTCAACCACACCAACACACCTGTCACCCACACAGTGGTGGTGAGAGGCAGTGGTGGTGAGAAGCAGTGGTGGTGAGAGGCAGTGGTGGTAAGAGGCAGTGGTGGTGAGAGGCAGTGGTGGTGAGAGGCAGTGGTGGTGAGAGGCAGTGGTGATGAGAGGCAGTGGTGGTGAGAGACAGTGATGAGAGGCAGTGGTGGTGAGAGGCAGTGGTGGTGAGAGACAGTGGTGATGAGAGGCAGTGGTGGAGAGGCAGTGGTGGTGAGAGGCAGTGGTGGTGAGAGGCAGTGGTGGTGAGAGGCAGTGGTGGTGAGAGGCAGTGGTGGTGAGAGGCAGTGGTGGTGAGAGGCAGTGGTGGTGAGAGGCAGTGGTGGTGAGAGGCAGTGGTGGTGAGAGGCAGTGGTGGTGAGAGGCAGTGGTGATGAGAGGCAGTGGTGGTGAGAGACAGTGGTGATAAAAGGCAGTGGTGGCGAGAGGCAGTGGTGGTGAGAGGCAGTGGTGGTAAGAGGCAGTCTTAATGTAGAGTGAGAGGTGAGTAAACAAGATTAAATGAATAAACGAGAGAGAATGAGAGTGTAGAAGTTTCGGTAGTTTTGTCAACAAACCAGTTGTTGTTGTTGTTGTTGCTGCTGCTGTTGTTACCAGCCAGCCTGGACAGGAATGATTTCTGTTCACACCTTGAAGCGACTGGAAATAAGTGATCTAATGCAGTTAGCATTACAAACTCCGTTTTCTCTTATACTAATGCGTCTGAAGGAGGAAAGAATAGGAAGATGTTTTCATAGCTGGACCGAGTATGCCCGCCACCACATTCGTAATGAGACACATTTTATTCATTCTAGAGTGTATATCACGTTTTTATGTTATTTATATTGTTTATTATGTCATATTAGATGAATTGTGATAGATAAATAAGCCGTAGAGTTGATATTAGTGTCAAATTGAAGCATTTTGTCCTGCCTCCCAACAATAAACTCGCCTCCCTCTCTCCTCTCCATCTTCCATACACCAACAAAAGTCGCCAATAAAAGTAAGTGTGATGTTAAATGTTCATTTATACATGTTATTAGTGCTTTATATTTATTTGTTATTCTTTTCTGTATGTAAATCTATATTTAATCTCTAAAAAATTATTTTTTGTTAATACTCCTGGGTGTCTGAAACGAATTAATTGAATTTCCATTATTTCTTATGGGGAAAATGGCTTCAGTTTTCGTGTGTTTCAGTTTTAGTGCATCCCTCAGGAACGGATTAAACACGAAACCAGGGACCACTGTACATTATTCCAGTCGACCAAATTCTTAGCTATTTCACTAGTATTACTTCTATTCTATCGATTGAGCACAAGAAATCGCCCAATCAACTGTTTCAACTACAAAATAAAGTGATTGGAAATTGGTAATTTAGTCAATTTAACTCAAAGTTCAAAATATTCCAATTTCAAAATAGGGTGCAGAATAAACAATGCAGGCATTCCTGGCACTAAACTAACATTTCCTCTGTTCATTAGTTACATTTATAGTCTTTACAAATTAATTCCATTTTTATTTTTTATTCACATAATGAATTTTTATTCAAACCAAAAAATGGAAGATTTACTGTTATGCAATATTGTAATAATTGTACAAATAATATCACCACATTTGTGAACATATATTAGACCCACCAGCTGGCGCGTATTAGACGTGTGAGGTCATTTGTTTACTCTTGAACATTGGCAAAATTTAACATTTCCGCTACTTTAAGCTCAGTTTCAAGCCATTTCCAGTACTAAAACCAATCAAAATCATCTCTGTATGTGTAATATATATTCCATTCTATCAAATGAGATCAAGAAATCGGAAATACAACAATAAAAAGTATACGAAAAAACACTGCAAAGTCGCTGTTTTAATCGAAAATTACGGTTTCAGTTTTTTTTTCTCTCATTATGCACTGTGCTGCAGGATTTGTTTTATGTGGTGCACACTTACCACATAGATGTATTCTCTCATATCTAGGCACAAATTTAGCGCTCAAAGCTTATCTGAGTGAGCTGATCTCATGACGTAGAACTACGGTTTGGACCCAGAACTTAAAGCCGTAGAACTACGGCACGGACCCTGAAAGGGTTAATAGTAAATATTGAAATTATATTATAGGAAAATAACACTGAGCATTGTTGACAGTAGTTTACAGTATGAGTATTTAGTTTAGGGTGAGTAGGTGGTTTTTGAGAAGAGTCTTAAATTCATGTTCCGACCAGGTTATTTTAGTATTTACTGGTAATGAATTCCAGATTTTGGGGCCCTTTATGTGCCTAGAATTTTTACACAGGGTGATATGAACACGGTGTATATCAAAAAGTGATCTGTGTCTTGTGTTATGGTCATGGGTCCTGTTGAAGTTGGTGAGGAGAATTTTGAGCGGAGGGTTTATATTAGAGTGTAGAGGTCTATGTATGTAGTAGGCACAAGAATAAGTGTGAATGTTCTTTACGGTGAGTAGTTTTAGACTTTTGAATATTGGTGGAGTATGCTGTCTAGAGTGGGAATTTGTTATCATTCTGACTGCAGCCTTTTGCTGGGTTATGAGCAGTCTAAGGTGATTTAATGGTGTTGATCCCCATGCACAAATTCCATAGGTGAGATGAGGGTAGATGAGTGAATGATACAGTGCAAGGAGAGCTGATTGAGGCACATAGTAGCATATCTTTGATAGTATGCCTACTGTCTTTGAGATTTTCTTGGAAATTTGTTGAATGTGTGTTTGCAATTTAAGGCTACTGTCAAGGTGGATTCCTAGGAATTTTCCCTCTGTGAGTCTTGTGATGGGTGAACCATTGAGCGTTATGTTAAGTGGAACATTTGTAGCTCTGTTTCCAAACTGAATGAAATAGGTCTTGTCCGTATTGAGAGTAAGCTTATTAGTCGTCATCCAGGTAGATATTTTCTGTAATTCAGCATTAACAGTGTTGGCCAGTATGGCTGGGTTTGGATGAGAGAAGACATATGTAGTGTCATCTGCAAACAATATGGGTTTGAGTAGTTGTGATGCATTCGGTAGGTCATTGATGTAAATGAGGAAGAGGAGTGGTCCTAGGACACTTCCTTGTGGGACACCGACTGTAATTTGTTGTGTGGAAGAGTTAGCTCCATTTGTGTACACGTATTGGCTTCTGTTACTAAGGTATGACTTTAGGTAGTTGAGTGAGTGCCGTCTTATACCATAGTGTGCTAGTTTTGTAAGCAGTAAATCATGATCGACTGTATCAAAAGCTTTGCGTAGATCAATGAAGATTCCCAGTGGAACTTCTTTCTTCTCAAGTGTGGTATATATTAACTCTAGCATGTGTATAATGGCATCATTTATGCTTTTGTTGGTCCTGAATCCAAACTGACTGGGGTTGAGTACGTTGTGTGAGATGAGGTAGGAATAGATCTGTCTATGAATTAATTTTTCAAAGATTTTAGAGAGCAGTGGTAAATTGGATATTGGTCTATAATTATTCAAGTTTGTTTGATCACCTCCTTTATGGATCGGGATGACTCTTGCTATTTTGAGAATTGATGGGAATGTGGAGGTTTCAGTGGATTTATTGAATAGTGTTGCAATAATTGGTGACAGTACCTATGAAGCTTTTTTGTACATAAAAGGTGGTAAGCTATTTATGTCTCCTGCCTTGTTTTTAAGGGTGTTGATTATGAGCGAGACTTCTATTGGGTTGGTAGGAGCTAGGAATAGCGTATTAGGGTAGGTGTTGGTGAGATAGTCTGTTGGATGTGTGTTGGAGCTTGGGATTTTACTTGCTAGATTCTTTCCTATGGTGGAGAAGAAAACATTAAGTCTGTTTGCTGTCTCAGTTGGAGAGAGTAGGGGTTCGTCTGTTTTTGATAATTTGATGGTATTGTTCTTGGATATCTTTTTTATTTCCTAGAATTGCTGATAGGGTTTTCCAGGTCTTTTTCATATCATCTTTTATGTTATGTAATCTGTTCTCATAATATAATTTTTTGACCTTCTTATCAGGCTGGTAAGGATTGATGAGTAGTGTTTGGATTGTTCTCTGGTTATTAGACCCCTTTTGTATTGTTTTTCATATTGGTGCCTTTTGTTAATGGATTTAAGGATGCTGGGTGTTAGCCAGGGATTGTTGAGTCTCTTAGCTGTGATCTGCTTAGTTTTTTTAGGGCAATGTTTGTTATAGAGGTGGTGGGTTTATTTTAAGGAAATTATTGATGCATTCATTAGTATCTGAATATAAGAACATAAGAACATAAGAATGGAGGAACACTGCAGAAGGCCTACTGGCCCATACAAGGCAGGTCCTTATTAAAACCACCACTATAAGAATTTACTCCCGTACTCATGACACTAATCAAACCCAGCCCCTCCCACTCATATATTTGTCCAATCTCTTTTTAAAGCCACCCAAGGTCCTAGCCTCTATCACCCTACTCGGAAGATTGTTCCACGCATCTACAACTCTGTTCGAAAACCAGTACTTGCCTATGTCCTTTCTAAATCTAAATTTATCCAATTTAAATCCTTTATTTCTGGTTCTTACTTGGTTCGATATCCTCAGTATTTTATTAATATCTCCTTTGTTTATGCCCATCATCCACTTGTACACCTCGATGATATCTCCCCTCATTCTACGTCTCTCCAGAGAGTGGAGATTCAACGCTCTAAGTCTATCTTCATACGGGAGATTTCTTATACTGTAAATCATTTTAGTCATTCTTTTCTGTATGTTCTCCAACTAATCTATATCCATTCAGTAGTAAGGAGACCAAAACTGAGCTGCATAATCCAAATGAGGTCTCACTAGTGATGTATAGAGCTGTAAAATAACTTTTGGACTTCTGTTGCTCATACTTCTTGAAATAAATCATAGTAATCTGTTAGCCTTATTGTGCACACTTAGGCATGTTGTCTTGGCTTTAGATTTCTGCTTACCATGACTCCCAAGTCTTTTTCACATTCTGTATGATCAAGCTCTACTCACCTAGTTTATAAATTCGAGGGATATTTTCATTACCAACGACTAGCACCTTACACTTGTCCACATTGAACTTCATCTGCCACTTTTCAGACCAAGACATTAATTTGTCCAAATCCTCCTGGAGTTCATTGGTATCCTCCTCAGAATGAATTATACGGCCTATTTTTGTATCATCAGCAAATTTACTCATGTCACTTGCAATTCCTTCATTGAGGTCATTTATGTAAATTATGAACAACAATGGGCCTAAAACTGATCCTTGTGGAATGCCACTAGTGACTAATCCCCATTCAGATTTGACTCCATTAATGGAAACTCTCTGCTTTCTATTGGTAAGCCATGCCTCTATCCATGCTAGAACTTTACCTCCTATACCATGAGCTGCCACCTTTCTTAAGAGTCTCTTGTGAGGTACTCTATCGAAGGCCTTACTGAAATCCAAGTAAACTATATCATATTCTTTATCACTGTCTACTGCCTCAAATGCTTTATTGAAAAAGTCAGTAAATTTGTCAGGCAGGAACGACCTCTCGTAAACCCATGCTGAGATTCATTAATCAAATTATGTTCTTCAAGGTGACTTCTAATATCAGCTATAATTGATTCTAATAATTTGCCTACTATAGACGTGAGGCTTATTGGAGGTAATTTGATGGAATGGACTTATCCCCTGATTTGAATATAGGAACTACATTAGCTATCTTCCACATCTCTGGCACAACACCAGTTAGATGGACGTATTAAACACATTCGTTAATGGCTGACTAAGTTCCATTTTGCATTCTTTAAGTACCCTGGAAAACAACTTGTTGGGTCCCGGGGACTTATTTTGCTTCAGTTTATCTATCTGTTTGATAACCATGTCCCTCGTGACAGTACAGTGGACCCCCGAGTTTCGTAAAAACTTCACTCCTGAAGTCTGCTCAAGCGCCATTACCGAACGAATTTACTCCTTAAGGAAAAATGTCACGTAGGTTAGTCATTTCAGACCCCCAAAAATACACTTCCACAAGCACTGACAATATTACACTTACATAATTGTACGATTTCCGGGGTTTACGAAACTCAGGGGTCCACTGTATTAGTTAATTTGAATTCTTCAGGAACTGAATAATTGTTAATTTCTGGAATCTCATTTACGTCTTCTTGTGTAAAGACTGACAAAAAATAGTCATTAAATAGAGAACACATTTCCAGTTCATTATCCGTCAGCTGTCCATTCCCAATTTTCAGAGGTTTTACCTTTTCCCTCACCTTCGTCCTATACACTTGAAAGAACCCTTTTGGATTAGTCTTTGATTCATTAGCAACCTTAATCTCATAGTCACGTTTAGCCTTTATAATCCCCTTTTTTACTTCTCTTTTCAACTGAACATATTGGTCAATAAGGTTAACATCTCCTCTTTGATGCGCCTATAAATTCCTCTTTTCTCCCTAATAGATGTTTTAGCCTCCTGTTAATCCATTTGGGATCGTTATTATTTGACCTAAATTCTCTTGGGAATAAACATACTCTGTCACGTTGTACATTATTAAGAAAAATCATAAACGCATCCCATCGTAATCGTTAGCTAGATTACCCCAGTCGAGATTAGACAGGTGTTCTCTAAGTCCAATATAATCGGCAGAACAAATCAGGAACTTTTACCGTATTATCCCTATTCTTGTACTCCCAGGAATATTAAAAGTAATGGATTTGTGATCACTAGCTCCAAGCTCTTCAGTGATCTCCAGATTATTTACAAGGGTTTCTTTATTTGACAAGACTAGGTCGAGCAAATTATTACCTCTGGTAGGCTCCTCACACACTGCTTCAGAAAACAGTCCTGAACTACTTCCATAAAGTCACTGGACTCCAGATTACCGGTCAAAGAAGTCCAGTCAATTTGACTAAAGTTAAAATCCCCTACTATCACTATGTTATTGTGTCTA
>WNWK01023494.1:0-31028 GCA_009830355.1 Cherax destructor
ACATGATAACGACATACAAAATACTGCGGGGAATCGACAAGGTAGATAGTGACAGGATGTTCCAGAGAGGAACACAGAAACAAGGGGCACAATTGGAAGTTGAAGACTCAGGTGAGTCAAAGGGATGTTAGGAAGCATTTCTCCAGCCATAGAATAGTCAGGAAGTGGAATAGTCTAGCAAACAATATAGTGGAGTCAGGAACCATACATAGCTTTAAGACAAGGTATGATAAAGCTCATGCAGCAGGGAGAGAAGAGACCCAGTAGCGGACAGCGAAGAAGCGGGGCCAGGAACTAAGTCTCGACCCCTGCAACCACAATTAGGTGAGTACACACACACACACACACACACAAGACAGTGGAGACGGTGGGAGACGGCCTATGTGTTAATAAATAAATATATATATATATATATATATATATATATATATATATATATATATATATATATATATATATATATATATATATATATATATATATATATATATATATATATATATATATATATATATATATATATATATATATATATATATATATATACATATATATATATATATATATATATATATATATATATATATATATATATATATATATATATATGAATGCTTTATTGATAGACAGAATACATTGACAGAAAACACAAACATGAACATAAATACAATGGTACAATATATCAAAGATTATGAATCTCCTCTAGCTCCTCCGAAGCCGGACGCAGCATGCGTTTTCCCTCTGGAGGGCCACGCTGAGACGCTGGAACATGAACGTGGCTGCCCTTGGGTCCCTGGTGGTGTCGATGAGTCTGGAACCCAGTTCTTTAAGGAAACGTGTTGCATTTTTTCCCCACGCTCCCAAGGTCTCTGATCCCACTGGGACAAATTTATACTGTTGGCTTATGTCCCTGTACTTGCCGATCTTGTACTCCTCTCTGTGGTCAGCAGCTCCTCCCTGTCGCCCAACACTGTGATGGATGTAGGTGTCAGCCAGTGTCGACACACAGGTATAATCCCATGCTAAGAGCTTGCCATTCTTCCAAGGATTGATGGTGATTCCGTCGGGGCGGTTTGCTGCGTTGTTGGTATTGTTGGCTGCTAGTGATCGGGGCTCTCTCTCTCTCTGCTAGGCATCCAGCTGAAGCAAGGGTTCTCTTTATGATGTCGTTGACTTCATTGTGTCTTGCATGCCAGCCCTTGGTTTTGGAACAGTTTAGACCATGTAGACCATATTGGTCGGCTTGCGCATCGCCGCAAATACACGTATATTCCGTGTGAATTGGGGCAGCAAGGCGCAGAGCCACTGCAATGCGGAGGGTCATAGGATCGAGGCGTGTTCCCATTGCCGAAATGGGAACTGTTTAGAGGAAGTCCCCAGCGTGATGTGCACTCACAGCTAGGAGTCGGGCAGTCTCCCTGTCTGATGTTACAGCCCTAAGCATGTTGGCAAGCATCTTTTCAGTGATGGACCATCCCAGCTCGACTGTTTGTAGGCCAGTTCTGCACTAGGTTTTGGTGCTGGAGCAGCAAGAGTCTCCCATTCAGTGATGGCACTGGCGTAGCTAGGGTCTTGTATTCCTTGTTTTTTTATATATATATATATATATATATATATATATATATATATATATATATATATATATATATATATATATATATATATACATATAGAGCCCTCGATACTTTAAATTCCGAGACTCCTAAACCACATAACCGTCAATGTCACATATATCAGGCGCCCGTAGCACTCAACGTGTCACTCCTGATGCGGACACATACGTGGCTGTGGCAAACTAAGGAGTAATTTCATTCTCCTCTCGTTTGGAATACCAGTTTGACGGGCTACGAGGATGGCCGCTAAAATATCGAGGGCTCGATTCCCGGCCAGTTCAGTCTGTTATTTGCTAAAAACACTTCTTCCTGTATAAATTAATATATATATATATATATATATATATATATATATATATATATATATATATATATATATATATATATATATATATATATATATATATATATATATATATATATATATATATATATATATATATATTTTATATATATATATTTTATATATATATATATATATATATAATATATATATATATATATATATATATATATATATATATATATATATATATATATACCTACATACATTTATAAAAGCAATTATATTTTCAACCCGTCCATCATTCCTCCCGTCCATCATTCTTTCTGTCCATCACCAGCGAAATGTGTTAGTGGGGTCGAAATACACTGCAAAATTCAAACTCGGTAAAGCATCAGAAACATGTCCGTTTCAGGAAAGTAAAACAACAAGTCCCATTATAATTATTATTATTATTTATTATTGCATATTATTATTATTATTATTATTATTATTATTATTATTATTATTATTATTATTATAATTATTAAAATCAAGAGGAAGTAGGAGCCATTCAGGGCCTAGGAAATGGAAGGTAGTAAGCTTTAATCCAAGGAAGAGCAGGGCGTCTCCTCTTAATGGATTCAAGACACAACCCTCTGAAAGAAACAGAATTTCAGAAAACATTTATTATATTATCCTAAGAATGTCAGCACCTTTAACAATCCCACTGGGTTTAGCATGGTGACATGGGGCAAACTGCTCACCAAGGCTTTATTTTAAACGTTTTGGCCAGGACTGCCCGAAACGTCCTCTAAAACAGGGGCTTGCTGAGCACAGCATGTGTTCACAACCGCTTGGTTTATGGATCAAAAGACACATGAGCCTGCACTTAGTCACTCTAATGATCACTCATTTCAAGTGATCAGAGTCTCAAGTCCATAGCGTATTCAATAACTGTATCCTTAATGCCTTAATGTATACACTTATGCTTTTTCATTCATTATTTTTTGGTATCAGTTCTCCTTCTATCTTCCTCTGGGATTAATTTAAACATAAAGAGAATTAGTGCTTAACAAAGAGAATGAGTTTACAAATAAGCATAACTATATCATAAATAAAGATAATTAATTCACAAATTATGGAGATTACTCACTAATAAATAAAATTATTGCACAGATGAAGAGAACAGGTTCACCAATAAGGAGGGATTAATTGGCATATTAGTTTAAAAATTAGGAGAATTTGTTCACAAATAAAAAGAATTAGTTCACAAACAAAAAGAATTAGTTCACAAATAAAGAGAATCATTTCATAAATTAAGAGGAATAGTTCACAAATAGAGATAACTGGTTTACCAATAAAGAGAAACATAACACGCAATGAGACATTCTCAAATTCCTTGATGAACGTTGATAGGGACCATAACTGCCGTCGATAAATTCTGATAATTATTGACTGCTTTTAATTCCTTGTGATAATTTGTACTAATCCGAAGCTCAGTGTAGTGTTAGGCCTTCACGCTGTCTCACGAAACAATGTTAGAGACGTAAAATTAAGTGAATCTGGAGGTTTTCAGCAACGTATCGTTCACACTGAAGCACGCAGACACACACACACACACACACACACACCAAAGTTCACATACCTCGCTCACACACACATACACACACACACACACACACAGAAGTTCTCGCCCACATACTTCCCCCACACACACACTTAAGCCAATGTTCATTGTCACATTCCGTGAAGTCATCCACCTCTCTCCCTGGCTTAATCACATTACACACCAAACTTATCCAACTGTTTGCTCGCCGAAGCAGGACCGATTTCCACCACCTTCATACCTACCTTCCTGAAATTCAGTAACAGACATCAAACTGAAGATCAGTCACTCTCCTTCCTTTTAATAAATACTTTTATCACTGCTAATACTAACGCATTATGATCATCACAAAAATATTATTGTATTACTGCCTCATTAAAAATGAGGCAGTAATACAATAATATTTCGGCCTTTAAATAGTGCATTTCTGGACGTTGGTTTCATATTTTGAAGTGCAAATGTTATTGATAATTAGAGATGTAATTGTGTAATTGTTACATGTTACATTTTATTTGGCGTATGTCACACTCCCATAAAGGCTATCCCCCGACCAGTGAACAAGGTGCTAAGGGTTTAATGATCAATATGGGTTCCGTCGTTATATCAGTACCTCGTTTCATCGGCCAATCACAGACAAGGCCACCAGACCTGTGAAGCAGTGTGATTCACTTGTGACACGGGGTTTGGCACACTTGTCTGGGTTGCTGGTTGATCACGGTGCTTTGTGTGGCTCCTCGCTCTTTGCCTACTTTGATCACCGTGTTGTACATGTGTTCTTACATTATTGTACATATTGTAAAACTACCAGCTTGCTTATCTGGTGAAGGAAATACAAGTCATATAACTTTTGTTGTCTTTCGCTTGCTCCACTATTTATTCAATTACGACAAGGAGTGCAGGCCATTCTACACCTGTGTTCGTAAAAATAATGATATACTGTTTTTAAAGAAACATTCTACTTATTTTTTCCCTTTCACTTTCTCTCTCCTCTCTCTCTCTCATAAACTTACACAATGTTACTGTAAAAGATTCACTTTACTGCTTCGTGTCTCGTTCCGAACCTTCTTTAACCTATCCCATTGTCCAGAAATCATTCAAATCACTCACATCTTTCTTCATCACCTCTTCGTCAATTGTGTCTTCCTTGTCATTTATCCACGACATTCTATCCGAGATTTTCCGCTGCGGTTCCATCGGTCATATTTAATCCACACTGGGAAGGCTGGGATGCAAGCTTCTGTTTATCTACTAGCAGACAGAAATTGAGCCCCAGCAACTCCTTGCACCTAATGACCCACGTAAGTACAGCAATTCATGTAATTACTACTATTAATAAAAATAATAGTAATAAAATCCTATGGCTATCCGTGCATAGTGGAAGCAGCAAAAATAACCTATTGACGTATAATCTTAAATCTTTAGGGAATTCAAAAATCGGTCTTAGAAGTCATCTATTTGATTCTTAAATCACTAAACTTCCTGAGTAGAAAAGGCAAGTAGAGTCAAAGGTCGTGAAAGCTAAACCTCAAGTCGACGTTAAATCACTTTGAGATTCTTGATTACTTCATCCCAAAATTTAATTTCAACTTCTTTCTCACTCTTCAATAGAAGCCTCTTACGGGCATTCGGATTCAACGTTCAATAAAATGTGATTTCTAGATGTGGTGAGGTTAGGTGACTACACACACACACACACACACACACACATACATACATATATATATATATATATATATATATATATATATATATATATATATATATATATATATATATATATATATATATATATATATATATATATATATTATTTTTTATTATTTTTTATTAACACATCGGCCGATTCCCACTAAGGTAGGGTGGCCTGAAAGAAAACTTTCATCATCATTCACTCCATCACTTTCTTGCCAGAGGGGTGCTTTACACTACAGTTATAAAACTGCAACATTAAGACCCCTCCTTCAGAGTGCAGACATTGTACTTCCCATCTCCAGGACTCAAGTCCGGCCTGCCGGTTTCCCTGAATCCCTTCATAAATGTTACTTTGCTCACACTCCAACAGCACGTCAAGTATTAAAACCATTTGTCTCCATTCACTCCTATCAAATACGCTCCACATGCTTGCTGGAAGTCCAAGCCCTCGCACACAAACCTCCTTTACCCTCTTCCAACCTTTCCTAGGCCGACCCCTCCCCCCTTCCCTCCACTACAGATTTATACACTATCTAAGTCATTCTGTCTCGTTCCATTCTCTCTACACGTCCGAACCACCTCAACAACCCCTCCTCAGCTCTCTGGACAATAGTTTTGGTAATCCCGCACCTCCTCCTAATTTCCAAACTCCGAATTCTCTGCATTATATTCACACCACACATTGACCTCAGACACGACATCTCCACTGCCTCCAGCCTTCTCCTCATTGCAACATTCATCACCCATGCTTCACACCCAAATAAGAGTGTTGGTATAACTATACTCTCATACATTCCCCTCTTTACTTCCATGGACAAGGTTCTTTGTCTCCACAGACTCAGAAGTGCTCCACTCACCATTTTTCCCTCATCAATTCTATGATTCACCTCATCCTTCATAGACCCATCTGCTGACACGTCCACTCCCAAATATCTGAATACATTCACCTCCTCCATACTCTCTCCCTCCAATCGGATATCCAATCTTTCGTCACCTAATCTTTTTGTTATCCTCATCACCTTACTCTTTCCTATATTCACTTTCAATTTTCTTCTTTTACACACCCTACCAAATTCATCCACCAACCTCTGCAACTTCTCTTCAGAATCTCCCAAAAGCACAGTGTCATCTGCGAAAAGCAACTGTGACAACTCCCACTTTGTATTTGATTCTTTATCTTTTAACCCCACACCTCTTGCCAAGACCCTCGCATTCACTTCTCTTACACCCCCATATATAAATATATTGAACAACCACGGTGACATCACACATCCTTGTCTAAGGCCCACTTTTAGTGTGAAATAGTCCCCTTCCCTCCTACACACTCTAACCTGAGCCTCACTATCCTCATAAAAACTCTTTACTGCTTTCAGTAACCTACTTCATATTCCATACACCTGCAACATCTGCCACATTGCCCCCCTATCCACCCTATCATACGCCTTTTCCAAATCCATAAAGGCCACAAAAACCCCTTTACCCTTATCCAAATACTGTTCACCTATATGTTTCACTGTAAACACTTGGTCTACACACCCCCTACCTTTCCTAAAGCCCCCTTGTTAATCTGCTATCCTGCTTTCTGTCTTACTCTTAATTCTTTCAATAATAACTCTACCATACACTTTACCAGGTACACTCAACAGACTTATTTACCTATAATTTTTGCACTCTTTTTTGTCCCCTTTGCCTTTATACAAAGGAACAATACATGTTCTCTGCCAATCCCTAGGTACCTTACCCTCTTCCATACATTTATTAAATAATAGCACCAAGCACTCCAAAACTATATCCCCACCTGCTTTTAACATTTCTATCTTTATCCCATCAATCCCTGCTGCCTTACCCCCTTTTATTCTACCCACTGCCTCACGAACTTCCCCCACACTCACAACTGGCTCTTCCACACTCCTACAAGATGTTATTCCTCCTTGCCCTATACACGAAATCACAGCTTCCCTGTCTTCATCAACATTTAACAACTCCTCAAAATATTCCCTCCATCTTCCCGATACCTCTAACTCTCCATTTAATAACTCTCCTCTCCTATTTTTAACTGTCAAATCCATTTGTTCCCTAGGCTTCCTCAACTTATTAATCTTACTCCAAAACTTTTTCTTATTTTCAACAAAATTTGTTGATAACATCTCACCCACTCTCTCATTTGCGCTCTTTTTACATTGCTTCATCACTCTCTTAACCTCTCTTTTTCTCTCCATATACTCTTCCCTCCTTGCATCACTTCTACTTTGTAAAAACCTCTCATATGCTAACTTTTTCTCCTTACTACTCTCTTTACATCATCATTCCACCAATCGCTCTTCTTCCCTCCCGCACCCACTCGCCTGTAACCACAAACTTCTGCTGAACACTCTAACATTACATTTTTTAAATCTACCCCATACATCTTCGACCCCATTGCCTACACTCTCACTAACCCATCTATCCTCCAATAGTTGTTTATATCTTACCCTAACTGCCTCCTCTTTTAGTTTATAAACCTTCACCTCTCTCTTACTTACTGCTTCTATTTTCCTTGTATCCCATCTACATTTTACTCCCACTGTAGCTATAACTAAAAAGTGATCTGATATATCTGTGGCCCCTCTAAAAACATGTACATCCTGAAGTCTACTCAACAGTCTTTTATCTACCAATACATAGTCCAACAAACTACTGTCATTTCGCCCTACATCATATCTTGTATACTTATTTATCCCCTTTTTCTTAAAATATGTATTACCTATAACTAAACTCTTTTCTATACAAAGTTCAATCAAAGGGCTCCCATTATCATTTACACCTGGCACCCCAAACTTACCTACTACACCCTCTCTACATGTTTCTCCTACTTTAGCATTTAGGTTCCCTACCACAATTACTCTCTCACTTGGTTCAAAAGTTCCTATACATTCGCTTAACATCTCCCAAAACCTCTCTCTCTCCTCTACACTCCTCTCTTCTCCAGGTGCATACACGCTTATTATGACCCACTTTTCGCATTCCACCCTTATTTTAATCCACATAATCCTTGAATTTACACATTTATATTCCCTCTTCTCCTTCCATAACTGATCCTTCAACATTATTGCTACTCCTTCCTTAGCTCTAACTCTCTCAGATACTCCTGACTTAATCCCATTTATCCCCACTGAAACTCGCCTACCCCGTTCAGGTTTGTTTCGCTTAGGGTCAGGACATCCAACTTCTTTTTATTCATAACATCAGCAATCATCTCTTTCTTATCATCCGCACTACATCCACGCACATTCAAACAACCCAGTTTTATAAAGTTTTTCTTCTTCTCTTTTTTAGTAAATGTGTACAGGAGAAGGGGTTACTAGCCCATTGCTCCCTGCATTTTAGTCGCCTCATACGACACGCATGGCTTACGGAGGAAAGATTCTTTTCCATTCCCCATGGACAATAGAGAAAATAAAAAGAACAAGAGCTATCAAGAAAAAGAAGAAAAACCTAGAACTGTGTATGTATATATATGCATGTGCATGCCTGTGTAGTGTGACCTAAAGTATAAGTAGAAGTAACTAGATATACCTGTTATCCAGCGTGTTTATGAGACAGAAAAAAGACTCCAGCAATCCTACCATCATGTAAAACAGTTTCAGGTTTCTGTTTCACACAGTCACCTGGCAGGACGGTAGTACCTTCCTGGGTGGTTGCTGTCTCACAACCTATATAATTTTATATATATATATATATATATATATATATATATATATATATATATATATATATATATATATATATATATATATATATATATATATATATATATAAGACCATATAGACCCTATTGGTCAGCTTATGCATCGCCGCAAATACACGTATATTCCGTGTGAATTGGGGCAACGAGGCGGAGAGCCATTGCAATACGGCGGGTTTGTGGGTCGAGGCGTGTTCCCAATGCAGAAATAAGTACTGTTTCGAGGAAGTCTCCAGAGTCAGGGTCGCTCACAAGTTGGAGACGAACAGTTTCCCTATCGAGTTATAGGAGCCCTGAGCATGTTGGCATGCATCTTTTCAGCGATGGGGCAATCCCAATTCGACTGTTTGTAGGCCAGTGCTGAACTAAGTTTTGGTGCTGAAGCAGGGAGAGTCTCCCATTCGGTAATGTCACTGGTGTAGCTAAGCTCCTGTATTCCTGCTAAGTCACCAAGGTTGTTCGGAAGAATTTGTTTTACTAACTCGTCTGATGCTATAGAGGAGGAAAAGAAAGCTGGTAGGGCAATTTGGGAGGATTTGTGTACTTCCAGCCCCCCAAGCCTGACTAGAAGTAATGCTTGCAGCCACTGTCCATCTTCAAGGGAAAGATTCAGTACACTGTTTACTTGGGATGAAATGATGACACATAATGCAGTTATAGGAAGCTATGTATTGTCCTGAAGAAGCCTATTTTATTGGTGGAACGCTGTCTAAATATGACAAATTTATATTTGCATTTTGTCACTTGATTTCACGTCAGTGCCTGTGTTTTACAATAGTAAGACTTGATCTGATATTTGAGTCTTTGTTCTACAACACTTTCCTCGAGAGGTTTATGTATTTCAGTATAATACAGCATAGTCTTAGAGTTTACTTTAATCATTAAGTTCAGAGATTAAAGTGAACAGGAGACATGACCTTCGTGTACGCATTAAACTTTCTCAGAGGATATACGCTAAGATTTTACTTTAATCCCTATTTTAGGGATAAAAGTATTCTTGATTAGTTGTGAACCCGCGGCATTACCTTCTCGTAGTTAATAGGCTTTAAATTCCATTAACCAACCAACTGCTGCTGTCAACATATTTATTATCCACTAGGATAATAAATATGTATGAATACATGTATAATGTTAACTCTGAATTGCACTCATTGTAGAAGACTGTAAACAAGGGTCTGGAACAGTACATATAGATCTCGAGCTTGTGTAATTTTAACTCTGAAGTTATTTATTAGAGAATATATGGCCTCCAAAATAAACAGCGTAATTTATTCTGATGTCGCTGTTGTGAGACACACGAGACACAAGATAAATAGGTTTTTGTAAAGGCAGAGAGAGGGAGAGAGAGAGAAAGAGAGAGAGATGAAGAGAAGAAATTAATCCAACACAAAGCATTCTAAAATAAAATCATCCAGAACTCGTGTCCCCCTCGAGGGTAAATCTATTTTAAGCTAGAACCAACCGTCACCAAATAATCTACATGATTTAACTCTTATCTTCATCAGCTCTGCGATATCTCCAAGAGTCTCAGCTAACATGTGGCGAGTGGCGAAACGTCTTAAGATGAGCGAAAGATTTCGTGGTCTTCACATTCAGATGGGGAAGCACTAAACCCCAAGAGAGGCTTACAGTACATGTAAAACAGGTGATAATCAGGTTTGATCCGATGGGAAAGAATGCAACTCCAGTTCCTTGAATCAAGAGCCTTTCACCAACATCCCAGAGCTGGATCCCGTTTAAGAGGATTAAGCGAGTAGCTATGATGAAAGTTGACCTAAAATCTGTTAACACTTTCGTTTTTGCTCGACTATATATAGTTCTTCTAAAAATGGAGATTATTTCACGGTTAGTCTGAACTATATATAGGGAGCAGCGAACCTATTTTGTTACTGGTGTTTACTTTTTGATCTCTCTCTCTCTGTCTCTGTCTCTGTCTGTCTGTCTCTCTCTCTCTCTCTCTCTCTCTCTCTCTCTCTCTCTCTCTCTCTCACTCACAAACACACACAATATATATATATATATATATATATATATATATATATATATATATATATATATATATATATATATATCAAGCGAAAATTTGTGTATGTAATAATTTCCCAAAAATCATTCTGAACATAACGAACAAAAATATATTTCATTGTGTTTGTTTGTAATTAAATTATTAACGTATCTAAGATATATTTAGTTGGATTAGGCTAAATTAAATACGCTTGTTATAATAAGGTTAGGTAAGTTTTCTAAGGTTCTTTTGGTACAAAATTATTAATTTTTACATTAATATAAATGTAAAAAAATATACCTTAAAACGTATAAGAGAAAATTTTAGAAAGAACTTAATTTGAAATGAGTTCTTGCTAAGTGATTATTTTTACCTATTCGGCACGACATTTAAAAATATATATATATATATATATATATATATATATATATATATATATATATATATATATATATATATATATATATATATAATAGGAAACTTTTATCTCAAAGTGCATTAAGTTCTAAGAGTTCAAGCCAATTCTTGACCTATCAAGCCACTAACTCAATAAACATCCTTCCATCTTCAGTGGAAGCGATTCCAAGAAACCTGAAACTCAAAAAGCCTCTTTCTTCACTTTCACCATTTAACGTTTTCGGCGCTCTTTAACTTTCCCCCAGGTTACTTTTCCAACTTTTTGTTATCCTCTTATACATTGTCTGTCGTAAAGTGTACCGGCAAGTCGACGAGGTAGACGCATTTGCAACACTAATAAGAAAGACACATGGAACACATAAACGTCTTTACTGACGAAACGTTTTGTCAATAAAGGCACCTTAGTGATACAAAGTATTTTATTTCGCACCTTTAATATATATTTTTTTTTGCATACACACAACGTATTCATATATTTTGTGGACACTGTTTATCAACTTGATGTCTGTTGTATCTCACGCGCAATAAAAACATTACTTTAAAACTTAGTCCTTAAAAGAGGTGCGATGACACCATTATCAAGCATCTTATTGATCAGTTCTTCTGCGACAGCAACTTGTGAATGAGGCATTCTGTACGCAGGTACATAAATAGGTCTGGTACCAGGTTCAAGTGGGATACGATGGGACAATAGGTTCATTATACACATCCTCTCACCTGGTAAGGCAATGGCATTCCCACTCACATTTATCTAACCAATGACTTTCACTGGGGGTACTTGGATGCCGGTGAAAAGCTCTTGTTCAAAGTAATTTGGGCTTTCATTCTTATCCCCACATTAATATAATAATAATAATAATAATAATAATAATAATAATAATAATAATAATAATAATAATAATAATAATAATAATATCTAACCCATTATTTAGGATACGCAAAATATTTGCATGTGATACATATCAAAGAAGTTCACACACATAATTCTAATGTTAAAGTTCGCTTGAACTCTGATCCATTTAGGAAGTCCTGTAATATTCGTACGTCCCTACCGGTTATTCTCGTTCCCTTTATCCGCTTTCTTTCATCCAATGCCGGATAAAAGAGGAGTGTACTGGAGATTGAGGGAAAGCTAAAATAATGCAATAACTGAAAATTTAAAAAGATATTTTATATGGGGTGTTTTAAAATATTTCTTTGATAAGGTTCTGGAACACAACATTGTATGAAATATAATATATTAAATTAGGAGAAGGAGCCTCCTCGTTTAGACAAAGACAGGGGAAGTCGTACTCTGTTGGTTGATTGGTTAATGAGGTTTAAAAACCTCTCTACTACACGTGGGTCATGAAGGCTGTAAGTAACCTCTGCATGACCCTTGTCGGTTTAGCGCTTTATTTGATTATAATAATAATGTAAGTAACCCGTTCACCCCAATCCAAATTACTTTAATCCCTAGAACAGGAATTAAGGTAAACTCTCAGTTTTTATGCACTGAGAAATATACCCATGTATGTATGTATGTATGTATGTATGTATGTATGTATGTATGTATGTATGTATGTATCGATCCTCGGAATGCCTTCCACTTCCCCAAGTGCTTTGTAACCTTACAGGGCTAGCGCTCTCCCTTTGAATGTATTATTAATAATAATAATAACAATGATAATAATAATAAAATAATAATACTATAAAATAATAATAATAATAATATAAAAATAATAATAATAATAATAATAATAATATAAAAATAATAATAATAATAATAATAATAATAATAATTCTAGAAGTGAATCAAAGAACGATAAAGTCTTGTCCTGGTTTCGAGCTGGTTGAGGCGTTTACAAGTTCAAAGAAACAAAGACATACGAAGTCTTGCCTTAGATTTGAACTGGTTTATGTGTTGCTTCGTCCAGAAAATCGTAAACAGGCGACGCCTTGCCATGGTGTTGGGCTGGTTGATTAGTTATGATTATAATAATTACATGGCTGGTTGAGGCACTGGTTCGTTAACATTTCAACTCCAGTGGGAGCCAGTGAAGGTTGTTGCAGTGTTGGTGTAACGAGTGTGTATACAGTGGCAAATTAATGATACTGTATTTTAAGTTTCCTATTACCACTACACTTCATACTTTTTCCTCTTCTCCTATCAACCCCCTAATTGTTTTTTTTCCTTTTCACTCCTCTTTCAATTTTTCACCATTTTGCTCTTTCTCTTTCTATCTTTTCCCTTATTCCTCGCTCTGTTTATAAATTAGGCACATGTGCAACACGTGGGTATCTTTACTGTGTTAATGTTTGACCACACAGTGGCTTCATCAGTCCACTACAAAGAAGAATGGTGAAGCTCAGAAGGAGTTTGAGGTAATTAGTCCCCCAGCCTAGAGTCAAAGTAATCATTCCATCAACCTTGATAAGCTTGATAAGAATACAGCATACACGCAAAAGAAGGGGTTTATATACTGCAGACAGGTGAGGTTAACCAGTCGTTGGTGGTGTCACCTTGGACAAATCCATAGGTGGAAGTAGATCATGCCTACAGGTTTAGGCAAGCGCAGAATTACCTGTATTAAGTTTCCAAGATGTTGCTCAGCCTGACAGGAATGTAGGTAAAAAGGTTCAGAAAAACGACAAGTTGATAAATTAAACACACGTGTAACACTTAGCTTACACACCTATCAGACAGAGCAACATATTGTGGTCTTGATACAGGGAAGTCTACGCTTGCCTAAACCTATAGGCAGGACCTTTTTTTTTTTACAGCGCTCTAATATAAATTCTCAGGGGGATGAGAGAGGGAGGGGGGTGCTCGCGCTATCGCAGCGATTACTGGAGGCAGTGTAGAGGGTGCTGATAGAAAATTAACAGATGATTGCTTTCCTAATTCTATTAATCAAGTTAGGTGCAAGAAGTTAAGATGCAGGAATTATATATGCAATGAAATGTGAAGTCTGTCTTATTGCCCTTTACTAAGCTGTTTGGTCATAGTTTACAGAATAATAAAACATGAACTAGATAATAGAAATTTACCTCATTTGAAAAGAGTTATTATAACTTGTTAGTGAAGTGTGTATGTGTGTGTGTGTGTGTGTGTATATATATATATAATGTCGTGCCGAATAGGTAAAAATTAGCCAATTAACATGAACTCATTTAAAATTAAGTCCTTTCTAAAATTTTCTCTTATACGTTTAAAGATCCTTAAAAAACTTACTTAATCTTATTATAACAAGCGTAACTTAGTTTAGCTTAAACCAACTAAATATCTTTTAGACAAGTATACAATAATTTAATAATAAACAAACACAATGAAATATATTTTTTAAGTTAGTTTCAGAATGACTTTTGCGAAATTATTCGGCAAGAAAAGCGTTGCTATTTAAGGCAAAATCGCAGGTTTACCTATTCTGCACGACACGTATATATATATATATATATATATATATATATATATATATATATATATATATATATATATAAATCATTCTGAACCTAACGAAAAAATATATTTCATTGTGTTTGTTTATTATTAAATTATTGTAAACTTATATTTTAGGATGGACTTAATTTTAAATGAATTCTTACTAAATGACCAGTTTTACCTATTCGGCACAACTTATATATATTTATTTTTATTGATATATATAATATATATATATACGTATATATGTATATATATATATATATATATATATATATATATATATATATATATTATATATATATATATATATATATATATATATATATATATATATATATATATAAAATGAGACCACTGTGTGATTATGCATATTGTGAATGAATACGGGTAGCTTCGCAGTGAAGTATTCTGAAGGAAGTATTCACACAGTCATTAAGTAGAGTTGCATTCATGTGTTATCTCAGACACTTTTCATTTAGTGGCGCAAGGAATTACCCGTTTAGCTCTGACTTGGTTGAGTAAAATAATTCTCTCCTTTCTAGTTGTGGAAATGATACATTTTATTCTCTACTAACACTGAAAAGTTTTTGTGGAAGGTGCAAAAACGTTTTAATGAACCAAGCTTCGTAGGTACTAATGCTTTTGTTTTGTGTAATTTTTATTTTCATTAAAAGGCATAAAATCTCTTTATATTGCCTTGAAATTCTTTTGTCAGCTCATGAGAGGAACTAACGCTCTCGTCTTTCTAGTCACGAGGATATCAAACCTGCAGAACCCATGTTCATTGTTTTTAACACGCCGCGGCCATCTCCCACACAAGTAGGTGGCCCGTCTCTCCACCCCCTACAAAACTATATTGTTCTTCATCAGAATACCAATCGTTGTCTTGCTAGAATCATTCCCAGTCTCTAGTTATTAAAGTACAGACGTTTTCTTTCCATGGGGATGCCAAACTTGCTCATCCTATGGTCATTTTTCCCCATCCTTGCGAACCAAATACATCAGTCATCATTTTCTTAGGGAGCTGTCAACAAAATCCGTAACACGGTCGGGGATATAATCGCCTTGTGTTAGCCCACAGAGAATCAAGAGTTCCTGCTATATGTAGTATACTATCAATGAGGTGTTGATTCGCCGGGAATTCTCCCGGCCCGGGTCTCAACCAGATGGCGACCCGGCTCCGGCTCCCTGTCGTGGGAGTATCAGAGACCTATGTCTCCCATGGGAGGAGGTACAAGTACCGCCTCATCGTTGGGACTAAATGACCCCAGGCCTAGCCACATTCCCCACCCTCACGGGGCACGTAGGGAGAATCTAGGCCTCTCTGGTCGGCCATCTTCCCTGACGGGAAGGGCAGGCTTGCGAGCCGCAGATGGTAGCAAGCTCCAGCCTTGGCACCTACCCTGCCCTAGAAGGGCTGGGCATGGTGATTGACCTATACTATCAAAATTTTCTTTTCTCGGATATGCAATCAACTGTACAGATGCTTCAATGTGATTTTTTCGTAAAAGTCATTGTTGTGGGATGTATGCATTGATTGTTGAATCGTGGACTTAGTGTTTAATAGTATCATCATCAGAGGGTAAGAATACACACAAAAATTCATATAATCCTTTAACTAGCGTTTAGAGTATATGTTTCATTGCGATTTTTAACATATTGTATTATTTTACGCTTTGATCTGAATGAATAGGCTTCAGAGTCCCATTCATAGCTATTTTAATTCCATGTATCTTTTCATAAAGTGTAATGAAGCAATTCTATTGAATACAGCATATATTCATTTAGTAATATTATCTGCTACAATAATACCCAAAGTATTGAATGAACGAGGCGAAAACTTAATGTTTTTTCCCCGAGCTTTAATTGCTTATTTTGGATAAACATTCATGTTGGGGCAGATAGAATGTATAAAAGTGGCCAGGTGTATAGATGTTTTTAATGTTACCTTCAACGGAAGCCATGAAAGTCATTAAGCCGATCAGAAGGCCATTCTTTACCATTTCGCTATAGGTTAGTATTTGTGAAAAACTCAACTTATTACAGGTTGGTATTTCTTAACCAATAAGCTTATCAAAGACTAATAACAGACTATGTGAAAGGTTAAAGGCAATAATTTTAGTATTTAAAAAAGATGTAGACATAACAGCTTGAGGCTAACATCCCTTGAAAACCATTATTTCCAATGTTTTTCTGGTAACATCTGCCATTTAAAATTGATGCAGGCCGGAAATACAGTACCTTGTTCCATTGCATTGTAACCTATTGCCTTTAATTTAGAGAGGGTTCGAATCGGTTATAACAAATTACAGTCAGTTTTAGCAATATATTAAGTGTTTTATCTTCCTATTGTTTTCCACAAGTTTTACTATTTATCTGTTGGAGAATAAAAATTACTATGTTTATGGTCTAAGTGCATAATTACGACTGTATCTGATGGTGTTTCCCTCCCGCTCTCTCTCTCTCTCTCTCTCTGTTGGTACCTACTTTACTTCCTCCATCCCTCACTATGTACTTCTTTCCATTTCCCCCTCTCGCACTACCTTTCCTTCCTCCCTCGTCCCCCCTTCTTCTTTCGTCCCTCCCTTATTCTGTTATTCCTTCTCTCCTCCCCCTCCTATAATTCTTCCATGTTTCTTCCATCCCCCCCTCCTTTTCTCCTTCACTCCTCCCTATCTAGTCTGCCCGAAATGCCCCGGCATGTTAGTGGGTTTTCTCGAACCCATCAACGCGCCTTATATGCGTTCACACATTGTAACCTATGCAAAGAAATGAGCTGAGATAATCCTTTTGCCCTCCCTGCTTTCTTCATCCTCACATGCTTTAATGTCAGATATCCCCCTATCTTGCAAGATTATAATAGTTTTCTTGCGATCATGCTTGTCCAATCTGCTGCCTCTATTTTTGTCACTTCAAGCTGAGTTAATCGCTTCTAAATGAGACTTGGGCTATTTCTACCTAAAAGTTAGTGGAAATTGCAAGAATACTCGTCTGATGCTCTGAGAGGAAGGCTTGCTGGGTTGTGGCTTAGAGTAAGAGACTAGTTGGAACGGGGCTTGGAGGCTGGTTTGGTCTGGGATAGGAGAGGGAGGTTGGCTGGGTGTGGGTTGTTACATACTTTTTTTAGATTTGGGCTAGGTCCTGTGACTAAGTTATCGCAGTGAACATTCATATTTAACTCTTGATCCAGTGAAATATTCACTTAGATCATTTTTCATACATTAATTGGTAGATACTTCCATTAATCGTGCGATCATTGATAGTTATTCCTCATTCACTTCTCAAGTTGATTCTTTTAAATTTCCAAAGTCTTATGAAATCTTAGATTCTTCTTTAATTGTTTTTACAAGGGGTGTTCAGTGGTCATAAAAAACCCACAGCTAGTTTTACTCTTCAAAATGGTTAATATACAAGTGGCAGAACATCTTCACTTAGTATCTTTGCTCAAGGCTTAAAATATAATTTGAGATTCACTGGTTTGCAGGTTACCTCTTACCTTCTGCAGTCAGAATTACATGTATTTGTGTTTCTCATTAGTACATGTGTTCCCTGCTAAACGTGATTTTTGGGCTTTGTAGACCTTCCAAACTTGTGTAAGTGTGTATGATTCTTGGGCATCTGTGGCTCCTACCAACCACCACCACACTGCTGTAGATATCCTTAAGTCCCCAAATAAATAATAACTTTTACTTTACTCCATAGTGGAAAAGCAAGACCGAAGCTTTTACCTGCCTTTATTGGAAAGTGTTCCAGCCAAACTCTCTCATAAGGTTCATTAATCAAGGACAAACACTGTTGCCAAAGTAAACGTTTACTCCCGGAGCGTAGCCTGTAATAGAAGGGAGTCCAGATAGGGTCTGCCAACGATCCGTCTTATAGAAAGCAAGAGAGAGAGAGAGAGAGAGAGAGATTTTCATCTCTCGATAGACCAAGTGCTCTATCTCCTGTATAGTAATGACTGTGGATGCATAACAGTAGACAAGTGAGTGTTGCCACTTGTCAAAGGCATGTGTCGATAGACACTTGGCATATAGGAAGTACTATTTTTGTGTGTGTGTTTGTGGTTGCAGGGTTCCAGTCATAGCTCCTGGCCCCGCCTCTTCACTGATCGCTACTAGGTCCTCTCCCTGCTCCATGAGCTTTATCAAACCTCGTCTTAAAACTATGTATAGTTCCTGCCTTTACTGCGTCACTTTCCAGGTTATTCCACTTCCTGACAACTCTGAAAACAATACTTCCTGACATCCTTTTGACTCATCTGAGTCTTCAACTTCCAATGGTGACCCCTTGTGTTCCATCTCTGGAACATCCTATCTCTGTCCACCTTGTCAATTCCCTCGTAGTATTTTATATGTCATTATCATGTGTTTCCTAACCCTCCTGTCCTCCAGTGTTGTCAAACCGATTTCCCATAACGTTTCATCGTAGGACATTCCCCTTAGCTCCGGGACTAGTCTTGTTGCAAACCTTTGCACTTTCTCTAATTTCTTGACGTGCTTGACCAGGTGTGGGTCTCAAAGTGGTGCTGCATACTCCAATATAGGAATGACATACATAGTGTACAGGTCCTGAATGATTCCTTATTGAGATATCAGAATGCTATTTTTTAGGTTTGCTAGGCGCCCATATGCTGCAGCAGTTATTTGGTTAATGTGCGCCTCAGGAGATGTGCCCTGTGTTATATTAACCCCAAGATCCTTTTTCTTGAGTGAGGTTTGTAGTTTCTGGCCCTCCTAGCTTGTACTCCGTCTGCGGTCTTCTTTGCCCTTCCCCAATCTTCATGACTTTGTACTTGGTGGAATTGAACTCCAGGAGCCAGTTTCTGGACCAGGCTTGTAACCTGTCCATATCCCTTTGTAGTGCTTCCTGGTCCTCGTCCGATTGATTTTTTCTCATCAACTTCACATCATCTGTAAAGAGGGACACTTCTGAGTCTATTCCTTCCATCATGTCGTTCACATATACCAGAAACAGCACCGGTCTTATGGACTGACCCCTGTGGAACCCCGTTCGTCACAGTCGCCCACTCTGACACCTCGTCTCTTACCGTGACTCTCTGATGTGTTCCCGACAGGTATTCACTGATCCATTGCAGCGCCTTCCCTGTTATACCTGCCTGGTCCTCCAGCTTTTACACTAATCTCTAATCAGGAACTGTGTCAAAAGCCTTTTTACATTCCAAGAAAACGCAGTCTACCCTTCCCTCTCTTGTCTTATTGCTGTCACCCTGTCATAGAACTCCACTAGGTTTGCGACACAGGATTTCCCATCCTTGAAACCGTTATGGTTGTCGTTGATAAGCTCATTCCTTTCTAGGTGTTCCACCACTCTTCTCCTGATAATCTCCATGACTTTGCATACTTTACATGTCAGTGACACTGGTCTGTAGTTTAATGCTTCGTGTCTGTCTCCTCTTTTAAAAATTGGGACTACATTTTATCTCTTCCATACCTCAGGTAGTCGCCCTGTTTCGATAGATGTGATGAAGATTGTTGTTAGTGGTACACATAGCGCCTCTGCTCCCTCTCTCTCAGGACCCATGGAGAGATGTTATCCGGCCCCATCGCCTTTGAGGTATGACGTATGACTTTATCAACCTTACGCTAAAATAATTTGCAATTGACAAATATATTACAGGAAAAATCTGTTGTATGTTGTTTTCAATGTATTAATAAGCTATTTTTTTATTTTTATTTAAAAATAGAAGTTTGATGCGGTACGATAGTATAGGTATTACTGGCGCTACGAGCCGCCACTGCTCGATTGTATGTATTGTGTCCAACACTTGATGGTGTATCCCACCTCTCCGTCTTTATGGAGTCCCTTCCGTCTCCTCTGTGAACACTTCTTTGAATCTCATGTTGAGTTCCTCACATACTTCGCGGTCGTTTCTTGTGATCTCCCCTCCTTCCTTCCTCAGCCTTATTACTTGGTCCTTGACTGTTGTTTTCCTCCTGATGTGGCTGTATAACAGCTTCGGGTCAGATTTGGCTTTCGCTGCTATGTCATTTTCGTATTGTCGTTGGGCCTCCCTTCTTACCTGTGCATATTCATTTCTGGCTCTACGACTGATCTCCTTATTCTCCTGGGCCCTTTGCCTTCTATACTTCTTCCATTCTCTAGTACACTTGGTTTTGACCTCTCTACCCCTTTGGGTGAACCAAGGGCTCATCCTGGCTTTCTCGTTATTTCTGTTACCCTTGGATACAAACCGCTCCTCAGCTTCCTTGCATATTGTTGACACATATTCCATCATATAATTTACTGACTTCCCTGCCAGTTCTCTGTCTCACTGAACCCTGTGCAGGAAATTCTTCATGCCTGTGTAGTCCCCTCTCTTGTAGTTTGGCTTCATTCGTCCTACCCTTCCTGCTTCCTTCTCCACTTGTAACTCTATTATGTATTCGAAGCTCAGAACCACGTGATCACTGGCCCCGAGAGGTCTTTCATATGTGATGTTTTCAGTATCTGCACTACTCAAGGTGAATACTAGGTCCAGTCTTGCTGGTTCGTCCTCTTCTCTCTCCCTATGGTAGTGTCCCTTACGTGTTGGTACATTAGGTTTTTCCAGTACCACCTCCATTATCTTATCCCACCACGTTTCTGGGCACCCCATGTGGCTCCAAGTTCTCCGAGTCTATTTCCTTCAGATTGAAGTCACCCACGATCAGCAGCTTTGCCCTGCTCGCATGAGCCCTTCTGGCCACTTCAGCCAGTGTGTCAACTATTGCTCTATTACTCTCATCATACTCTTGCTTTGGCCTCCTTCTGTTCAGTGGTGGGTTATGCATCACTGCAATTACCACCTTGGGACCTCCAGACCGAAGTGTTCCTATTATGTAGTCTCTTGCTTCTCCTTTGTCTCCTCTCTCCAGCACGTCAAAATCTCATTGATTTTTGATGAGCAGTGCCACTCCTCAACCCCCCTCTGTTCCCTTTGTCTTTCCTCAAGATCTGATATTCCGTTGGAAAGATGGCATCCGTCATCATTCCTGTGAGCTTGGTTTCTGTGAGAGCTATGATGTCCGGTGATGCCTCTTTGACTATTTCATGTCACTCCTCCCACTTATTCGTTATTACATCAGCGTTGGCGTACCATACCTTCCGTTTCCTCTCCAACACTGTGTTCTGGGGGGGTCTGTGTGGGTGGGGGACCTGCCAGTGTGCTTTGGGATTCTACAGCATATTGTGGGGTGGGGGCTGTAAGTGTGGATTGTGGGTTTGTTGGGATAGCATGTTTGGCTGTGGGGTTCTGATGGTGGTTCTGTGTCTGCTTGTGCTTGTTGCTCTGCCCTGCTCTGGTTGTCCTCTGCTGACTCTGTTCTTTTCTCTCTTCTTAGCCCCTTTTGTTTCTGCGTCCTCACCCTCAGTTGCTCTTGTTCTTTTCTTATTCTGTCGCAGTCTAGAAACACCCTCTTGTTTGTTGATGATTCCTTCAGCCATGGTTTCTCTTGCAGGATCCTGTTCCACACCATTTCTGTCTTGAAAATCAGTTTGACCTGCCAATTTCTCTCCTTCAAGTACCCCCCTATCTTTGAAAATTTCCTATCTCAGTCATGTCCTCCTCACCTATTTCTTTGATGATGTTTTCAATCTCCTGTTCTTTTTGCCGTCTTTCATTGTGTGCACGCCCTTCGCTCTCCTGAAGCCCCTGAATAAACACTGACTTCTTCCTCTACTCCTCACATTGTCTTTCCCTGTGTGTGTGTGTGTGTGTGTGTGTGTGTGTGTGTCAGTGTGTGTATGGGTCAGTTTATGTGTGTGTCAATATGTGTGTGTGTCAGTGTGTGCGTGTGTGTCATTGTGTATGTGTGACATTCATCAAATCGTAATGACTTTAATGACTTGATAAAACTCTTGACAGAACGTAAAGTTGTCCCAACGAATGCTTGTTCTCCTTACACCTTTCTGCTTTGTATTGGACTGATGAAGCCACTGTGTGGCGAAACGTTTATAAAGTACGCCAACTGCATCCAGAACAGAGGTTACCAATAGTGTGAAGGCGGGTCACCAAGAGCTTGAGACCAACGTTCGTAGAAACTGCTTACTAAACACAATTAGGTAAATATTTGTTTCTTCCCTGTGTCACCTAATAAGCAAAGACACGTGCACCAAGAGGTCGAGAGTTTAATCCGTATTTCAGGTATTAATGTATCCTCGATAGGTGAGAGATAATAGGCTTTTAACCTAATAAACCAACTAATCCCAGCAAACAATACCACTGATGAGGAAACTTTGCGCCAGTTCGATTCCCTGCCATCTGACAAAGCTTGGCACTCCAGGAATTCCCTTGTTACAGTAGTAAGTGCCAAGCGAGTGCCAGTTAATTGTCCAGCATTCTCTTTTACTATGAGTCATTTCACACCCTCTCCAGTTAAACGAGTTCCGTTAGCGTCTCTCCCATGAATATAATACGGAGGATCGAGCCTAAATTAGCCGTTGCGTTGATTGGCCTACACGGGTTTATCTTTTCAGGTAAAATATACTAAGAATAATATTCTCAGGCTCTACCGGGAGTCTACTTGGAGGGTATTCCGAGGGGGTCAACGCCCCCTCGGCGCAGTCTTTGACCAGGTCTCCCTGACAACTTAGACCCCGATGGAACCATTCTTGACGCATGTCTGAGGTTTCTGGATAATTAAACGCTGGACTCTGGCGTGAGACTGCAAGTGGACAATTAGTAATTATGTTGCAGTTGTTGTTGGTGTGTCATGTAATATGAGGCAGATCCTGGGTCCCTTATTTTCTTCATCCTTCAAGGGAATCCTGGTTATTTCAACTTGGTATGATAGTATTTGTGTTGAACGGTTTTCTCAGTGTTCGTAGTTTTTGTCTGGTATTTTATTTTTATCTAATTATTCATATATTTTTTTTTTATTTCAAAGAGAGATGAGTGACCTACGGGAGGAAGGGTTTGCTTGATCTCGGTAAAGTGCTCTTGAATCAAGGTACTGGAACCTTCTCCTAAGAGATTTCAGTATAGTAGTAAAGAAATGAATAAATTGGAAAGAGTTTCGAACTGTGAAGAAAATCGCAAAAGCATAACAGAAAAAAATTCTGGTATACAGAGAACCAAAGATAAATAAGCTCGTTCGGACAAGAAAAAAAACTGTTGTAATAATTTCTTGTGTTAAACTAGGCTGTGCGTTTTATCTGTACTTTTATCGTGTGACAGTTTCATATTAATATTCCAAGGAGTTGGAGCTAGCCGCCTCATTCCTCGGATTCAACATGATTACATTCATTCCACAGGCGCTAGAATTAGATTTTCTCTATGAATATCATCCAAATCAACATTGTATTGTAGGCGGATCCCCCGGTGATAGCCTCAGTGTATTAAAGCGAAATAATATACGTTATTTGTGGCGTCCACAGACACGTGGGAGGACACGGAGTGGAAAAATATAGTTAACTGAAGAACATTTATTAAATGGTAACAATGAACAGATCATGGAATACTAGGGAGCGGAGACCTCTCCTCCATTGTGATGCTGAACAAAGAAAATATCGTATATTGTGCGCTTTTAGAGAACACTTGGAAACTCTCCATTCTTCAGTACCCTCACATCTGCAGTGAAAACAACCAAGGAATTGCTAGTATATTCCTTGTGGAAAAGCTATTCGCTTTCCAGTTTATTCAAGAATACTTTGATTAAAATGCCTTCGTATTCATACATGTAAATCTGCATTAATGTATCTTAAACAGGAGACTGTTCACTGAAGTGAAAGCAGCAGATCGCAGGAGACAAACTGAAGTATTTTGGTTCCATCAGCTTTTGTTGTCGCATAATGGATAACAGAAGGACCTTATGTGTGGGTACAGTTAGGTAACGTGTCTGTCTCGCAGCTACCAGACGGAGGAACGAGCCTGCACTACTTATGCTGAAGGATTTACATGGTTTAACGCTTCCCATGAACATTAATAACAAGAGTTAATGCTAGGAATGAAGAAGCGATCACCACCGCCTTTAGCCTCCAGGTTTAGCGCTTCATGACATACGAGTTCATGTTAATGACACTGACAAACAGAATAAGAACCATCTTAAGGTAGTCTATTGTAGGTTAACAGGAGACCCCAAGAGCTGGAGCTCGGCCCTTTCAAGGTTGTCTAGGTCAATAACCTGGTGATCACTCGCTCAGTCACATACAAATCTCATCCTTCTCATACGTAGAATAAACAGAAGTAAATCTGCCCCAAGTTATCTCAATTAACTGAGATACATGGGCGGGCACGCGCGCGGGCAGGCGCTTACGTACGTCAGTACCATTGGTTGTAGTCTAGTGCGCCTTGTTTATCTTCATAATTGAATATTGGAGCATTTGCTACACAAATACACGAACTGATATTCAAGGAGATAGACAAGACGCACTCAAGTACAGACCAGAATCCCAGACATGTTTACTCAGTATTGTAATGAAGAACATATGAAGACATAAAATTATTAACTACTTGAAAAGTATCAGATTCCTCACGGAATCTAAAGCAAATCTTTTTTTTATAGACAAAGTTTTAGTGTAAAAGATTTTAAAAATATCCTTCATTTGATTACTCTTCGTTGTAAACAGTTTTGAGTATATATTAACTTTTTCAACTTCGCACAGTTTTTTTTCCCATACTTGAGGTTGAGACGTTCCTCTGAGGACGTCCATCACGAGTTCAAAATTGGAAAAATTGTCTAAAGTAATATTAATTCCTGATACGATTCTTTAGAGAGTCTAATCAAACAAAACAGTGGACTGAAATGTTTCTAGATGACCAAAATTGCCTTTAGCACACAGTCCTACACGGGGCTTGTTTACAAAATACTAAGAAAAAAACGTGTAGAGTATCTGGAAGGTTGCAGCAGTACATATACGGTCATGTGTTGTTAACGACTGGTTGGCTAGTTGTCTCTTCCACCTGTCTTTGCTATGTTGGAAAGCTCAATAAAGTGCGGACAGTGTTTGTCTGACGAGCTGATGTAGGAAAACAGTCTGTAGGTAACTGTGCCTTCTTGAAGGTCAGTCACAAACGGGTAGAGGAAGAAAGTTAACAGGAAAAAAAAAGTTTTCACGCCTAAGACGGTAAGTTAATCAATGTCCATCTACATGATTGAGTTAACCCACGGTTATAAAATGAAAATTACATTGCAGTTATAGGGAGTTAATATCGTACAGCATGAAGATGAATGAGTGCGCACCTTGCAAGTGAGAGACTGCACATTGCACATACAAGGAAGTAGTACATAATATTTACTAGTTTGAAGAGCATAACCCCGGCAGACAGACAATTATGCAGACGTGTACTTTATCTGGGCAATGTTTTGCTTTAGGAAGAGCTTTCTGCAAGTCAAAAGCTCTGAAAAACCTGTTCCTAGACAGCAAAGTTGTTCACATTAAGGCAGTGTCTGTTTACTTGGACCTTCGTTTACATAGTAACAATTATTCACTGCATGAAGAGCGTAATTTCAAATTGATCAAGAGTGAAAACATTAATGGGTTGGGAATGTATGATCTAAATGTTACTGCCACAACTACGGTGTCTGCCATGTAGATGCCACATGGCAGACACAGTAGATGAAAAAAAAAATAGCAAATATGAACAAAAGTCACGTTGCAGAATAAACATTCATTTTGAAAACGTTTCGCTGTGTGTAGAGCTTCAAGTCATGACTTAATTTAACCTTATACAGAACGAAAAGTTATCTCCCTGTGAAAACTTTTTCCGGAACGTGACCTTTGTTTGTGTGGCGACCAAGTGTGTACACGACCATGTGTCTTCATCATGTGTGCGAACAACGTCTTGTGTTCCTGACAACGTGTGTTCACAACAACCTGTGTACACAACCACATGTAATCAGAAACATTTATATAACTCTGCATCAGTGATGTTTGTAGTCTATTACGACAACAGAGTACGCTGAGTACGCCTCACATTTGAACCCTGCTCGACCAGGCGGAGGTAATTGTTGGCTGTCCTTGTGGCTGGCAAATCTCGCTTATTCTCATTTTCTCTCTCTCTCTCTCTCTCTCTCTCTCTCTCTCTCTCTCTCTCTCTCTCTCTCTCTCTCTCTCTCTCTCTCTCTCTCTCTCTCGCTCTCTTACTCGCTCTAGCTCTCCTCTCTCAAACCCTTCCTCCCTCCCATCTTTGTGTGTTTGTGTGAGTCATTTTCTAGACTTGTTCTTCTCCTGTCTTTTGTCTGTCCCCTCCCTCCCATGCATTTCTCACTCCTCATGCCTCTTCAATCTCCCATTCCCTTACTCTATCTCCCCAATCCACTCCCCAGCCTCCTATAATCTTCACCATCCCTTCCCTACGCCCTACCTCTACAACTGTGATACTAGAATCATCCATTATGACAAACGAATATGTTCAGCTCGTTATCCCCTGTTGACAGTGGACGTCTACACTGCCATATATCCTGTGCATTTTACAGAAGATGACCAGGGATGAGTAGCGCATTAGCAACAAGGTAATGTTTATCCAGGAAAACTGCATGTCTCTCCCATGCCTCCCATTTGGAGATCAAAGCCATTTGCAACTACTATTACTGCGCCCACCGAGGGTAAGGATTAATGTGTCAAGCCACATCAGCTGCAAGAGTGAGAGTCCGACACTGTGGGAGCCAGAGAGTGACACTGGTGGACTGAGAATGGTTTCAATGTCGTCAACTGTTCGTAATTAAAGCTAAACAGAGGGCGTACCCCGGGGGGAAAACGGAAGGGTCGCTCTCAGACCTGTAGCTCTGGTGCTGCCTCCTTCCGTCCTGCCTTCTCTTCTCCCCGCCTTCCTCTTTTCCTTCTTTGTTTTATCTATTTTCTCCTCTCCTCTTTTCTTCTCCATTTTTAATTCTACTTTTCTTTCCTTAATTTCAATATTTTCTTTTACCTGCTGTTATATTTGCAGGATGCATGTTTTTCCTTTCCTTCGATTTCTTACTTTAAATATTTCCAACGCCTCAAGACATCTCAATCCGAACCAAACAATCTCCTACTCATTTCTACAACACCTGCTCTTCATCACAACATTCTGTCAACACATTCTGTCTACATACCTGAGCACAAACAAGATGGGAGTGAGGTTCAAGCACTCTTGCTCGGGGTTTATCTCCACTTCGACTAAGAAACCAATGCAACACGAACATCGATAAATCTTGTTTGAATAACAGAAATTTAGAAGACTCAAACAAACTGTTCTCCGAAGTTTTGAGAGTAAAATATAGATCCAGTTTTAAAAGAAATTTGTCCATATTGCTTTCCGTTAATATAGTGGAGGTTCCTGCTTAGGAACCTGCAATCCATCATCTTCTCAGAGTTGGCTGATTGATGGAAGCTCAAATCCGGCGAAGGAGGATCAGTTGAGTAAAATTAGTAGTTGTAGCAGAAGTGGGACCATTTACTACCCAGAGCACTGCTGAAGTATATCTAATACTTGAAGCTTAAGCCGTACATCTGGGTATTTTGAACGACCGTAGGTAATCAGTTATGCAAAATAGCTGAGAGCTGCTCACAGTGAATATAGTGTCTGTGTCTGAAAATAATGTTTAAACATGGTATCAAATCTGATTGAATCTCATACCATAAATCGCTGTATGATCCATGAGATTCACGAAATCGTTAAAACACGATTACAAACAAATCGCAGAGCGGTTAGCACACTGGCCTCTTTGCGAGTTTCAGAACACTCTTGCCATGGGTTTGATTTCCCACACGTTTTGTAATTATGAGACACAAGGGTTTAAGTGATCCCATGGAATAAGTAATAATCTACTTCCATTTTTCCTGTTAAGTATCCACGCAAGTTAGTCTGTATTATATGATATGCTAGAACAACCCTCCCGTTTCATGGATCGACTCTGCATCTCACTCCTCAGGCGCTATATGTCACATACGGATTTATCGCGCCCCGTGATAAAAATTAGCATCTTTACACAATTTTTTCTTTTATGCGGCAGTAAGACCAGAGAAAGTGGAGGGGAGAGAGTGATCTCATGTACTATAATGACCTTACCTCTCTCTCTCTCTCTCTCTCTCTCTCTCTCTCTCTCTCTCTCTCTCTTGCCCCTCTTCCCTCACTTCCCCTCACTGCTCAGACCCATTTATTTTCCGCATATTCCTATTACAACGTATCCAATAAACACAAAAGAGCTGGCGATCGCATTAATGGCATTACGCAGCTCAGTTTTACCTTCTGCTGCCTTAACGAGGTTCTCTAGTTACGATCATCACCGCAAGTATTACGTGCGCTTTCACACACCCCAAAAATTATCGAATTCTTCGTACTCTTTTTACGGGATGATTTATTAAAAGACACATTTTTGTGTTGAAAGGAAATATTATACGGTGGCTGGAACTGTTCACAGCTACCCAGAATATTGGGGCTTGAGAAGTTAACAACTAAATCGATACACCCCCGCTGGAACAATTAACTAACCCATAACACCATGGTTGGAACAATTAAGGAGCAATTCCGTGGCTGGAGCGATTAACAACTCACAATACCATGGCTGGAACAATTAACAATTAACCCACAATTTGGAAAGGAAACTTTAGACGGCCTTTAAGGCCGTTCTGGACGATAATCAAGATTCCTCTTCAAATTGTGGATTAGGTGTGAGTTCTTGAGCAATCATAACAATTCAGTGTGAAATCGCTCAGTCAGTGTGGCTTGGCGCACACTTCAATTTTTTTATGAATTTCCCTTTAACTATTTTCATGTTGCGCTTTTGGTGTTAACTTCATATGACTGCATTTTTGATGATTTATTGATTTTCGTCTAAATTTCTTCCTAATATTTAGAAAGATTTCACAAAGGCGGTTACAAGTTCATCTCTTAGGTTATTTACTTCTATTATTTATTCATGTATACATTTACAATATGTGATTTTTTGTGCCGAGTTCCTGGTCCGTAAAGTCATTTTAGAGACCAATTGTTGCCTTATATAAGTATGAAAAAAACAGTACTTAAATAGTGGACTTATTACAGAAAACTGAGTCAGGTGGTACTATCAAATAATATTAATTGCATAAAATATTACAAATATATATTAAACGAATTTTTGTATGGTGACTGATGTTCGTTTAAGGTATTTTGCAGTTTTAAAACCATCGGATAGGATAAAAAAAAATACAAATTTGTTTAAATTGTTACGATGTATTTGGAAACACTATACATTTGTAAAAACACATTTTTCAATTGTTTTATTTTTGGTTGAAATTATATATATATATATTTTTTTTTTTTTTTTTTATTAACACATCGGCCGATTCCACCAAGGCAGGGTGGCCCGAAAAGAAAAACTTTCATCATCATTCACTCCATCACTGTCTTGCCAGAAGGGTGCTTTACACTACAGTTATAAAACTGCAACATTTACACCCTCCTTCAGAGTGCCGGCACTGTACTTCCCATCTCCAGAACTCAAGTCCGGCCTGCCGGTTTCCTGAATCCTTCATAAATGTTACTTTGCTCACACTCCAACAGCACGTCAAGTATTAAAACCATATGCCTCCATTCACTCCTATCAAATACGCTCACACATGCTTGCTGGAAATCCAAGCCCCTCGCACACAAAACTTCCTTTACCCCTCCCTCCAACCTTTCCTAGGCCGACCCCTACCCGCCTTCCCTCCACTACAGATTTATACACTCTCGAAGTCACTCTGTCTCGTTCCATTCTCTCTACATGTCCAAACCACCTCAACAACCCCCCCTCAGCTCTCTGGACAATCGTTTTGGTAATCCCCACTCCTCCTAATTTCCAAACTCGAATTCTCTGCATTATATTCACACCACACATTGACCTCAGACATGACATCTCCACTGCCTCCAGCCTTCTCCTCGTTGCAACATTCATCACCCATGCTTCACACCCATATAAGAGCGTTGGTATAACTATACTCATACATTCCCCTCTTTACTTCCATGGACAAGGTTCTTTGTCTCCACAGACTCGAAGTGCTCCACTCACCCTTTTCCCTCATCAATTCTATGATTCACCTCATCCTTCATAGACCCATCCGCCGACATGTCCACTCCCAAATATCTGAATACATTCACCTCCTCCATACTCTCTCCCTCCAATCTGATATCCAATCTTTCGTCACCTATTCTTTTTGTTATCCTCATCACCTTACTCTTTCCTATATTCCCTTTCAATTTTCTTCTTTTACACACCCTACCAAATTCATCCACCAACCTCTGCAGCTTCTCTTCAGAATCTCCCAAAAGCACAGTGTCATCAGCAAAAAGCAACTGTGACAACTCCCACTTTGTATTTGCTTCTTTATCTTTTAGCCCAAC
>WNWK01023495.1:0-31026 GCA_009830355.1 Cherax destructor
GAAAGGCGGTCCCATTATTGTAACGTGCCATGGTGACACTCTACAAATTGGAGATGGAAGCCTAATCCTGAGCCTTCTTGGGGTGGGGTGTTGCATGCAAAGAGTACATAACCTTTATTCAGAGCATGTTAACACACCCATTTAGGCTACCTCCCAAACCAGAGAACCTGGTCGCTAAGGATCTGACGATCGGGCCCCATCATCAGATCAGCACCTAGGTTCAGCTAATCATAATGTGGATCTGAAATTGTAAAGGTGACTTGGTCACCACATATATTATGCCGATACACCCTCCACCTCCTCACCACCACCCAAGGCGACGCATCAACGATCCAGATACTCTCAAGTCATACATCACCAACTTAATTACTGAAAATATGAACCTACATAAAACACTAATGCAACAAGATACCAGGATGACACACCTTGAAAACAAAATCCTCAGCCTTCAACAAAAGTTAACAACATCTGGAATGACTGATTTTTGCAAAACCCTCCAAACTGTTATTGATAGCCACACAGAACAGATAACATCTATTAATACAAAGGTTGAGGAAGGAGTAAAGGAGTGGAAGAACAACATGGATAACCAGTTTAACGACTACTTTACACTCCAAGAGGAAAAAACCGAGCAAGATAAATTGTCGGATGCAAACAGTAAAACAAACAGTAAAGCTCAAAAGATCAAATGAAGGTTAATGTACCAGTGACAGAAATAAAGGAAGTACGATTACTAGGGTCCCATGGTAGAAAAAGTGTTATGCTTAGATTCACCACACATGACCTTAATTGCTTAAAATTTGTTTAAAGCCAATTTTTACTATTAGTCTATTTTACTGTTGTACAATTAATCTCTATATTCTCCTATAATAGCTCTTTACATTCAATTACTTTATATTGCCTTTTATAAATTCTAAAATCACAACCAGTGCAATATTGAATCCAAATAATTGTTCCATAATAATTTAATACTAGTCATAGTAATTATTCCAACCAGTTCAATTAGCCAGTTAAATAGTAAATCATCAACATTGTAAAAATATCCTATATCTCTGTGAATATTGTTCAAAATAGTGTTTATCCAATAGCTAGTAAGATTACTTAATCAAGTATCATATTATTAAGTTTAGCATAATACATTGTTCTTAAGTCTAGTTTTAGAATCACACTCATATATAAACATTTGTTAAAATAATTTTGGTGCTAACTCAGGTGCTATAGTGTTTTAGAGTCTTTTTAGCTGTAAACTGACTACCATAGTTCATTTATTCATTTTTGTAAACATATCTAACGTACTAATTCAAATGCCAAGAACTCTTTTTACATTGTTCTATTCTTAAGTCTAATTACATTGTTCTATTCTTAAGTCTAATTATAGAATCCAATAAATCTTATGATTCCAAACATTGATCCTGATATCAACCTCTTATTAAATGACTTACACGAACCTAACAAAAACTGTAATTACTACACAGCAGAACAATCAAAAGCACTACTCAAAGCCAACAATAACATAACTATCTTTAAGTACAATGTCAGATTTTTAAGCAAACATTTTGACGACCTCACAGCATTATTAAATTCACTGCAGGCCAGTATGTCCATCATTGCTCTCACTGAAACCTGGCTAAAGCCTAATACTACAGATATCTATGTCATTCCTGGTTACACAGCCATACACAATTGTAGGCCAGACCAACAAGGGGGTGGCACAGCTATATTCTACTCAGACCAGCTTGAATGTGTCAACAATACTTGCACAAGAGATGAACATGGAGAATATATAATAGCTAAGTTTAAATTCAAATACCTTCAAAAACCTCTCACAGCGATAAACATCTATAGATTACCCTTTAAAATCAGGCATAATCACAGATAATACCACAGACCACTACCCTACCTTTCTCATAACCAACCTCGGTAAATTACCCCTAGAGACTACTAAAGTTACCTTCAGACTACATAATGAGACAGCTATTAATAACTTCATAACAGCTATGACAAACATCGATTGGTAAACAGAGATAGATATCTATACAGATACTGATATATGTATTAATAATTTTCTTAAAAAGACCCAATACCTATATAATATGCATTGCCCTAAAAAAACTAAACAGATCACAGATAAGAGATTAAACAGTCCCTGGCTACCACCCAGCATTCTCAAATCCATTAATATAAAGCACCTATATGAAAAACAGTACAGAATGGGTCAAATAACAAGAGACCAAACAAAACGTTACTCATCAAACCTAACCAGCCTGATAAGAAGGTCAAAAAAAATTTATTATGAGAACAGATTAAATAACTTAAAAGGTGATATAAAAAAGACCTGGAAAACCCTATCTGAAATTCTAGGAACTAAAAAGATATCCAGAAACAGAACAATCAAACTAACAAAACCAGATGAACCCAAACTCCCACCGACTGAAACAGCAAACAGACTCAATGATTTCTTGTCCACCACAGGAAAAAAGCTGGCAAACACCTACCCGAATACACTATTCTTAGCTCCGACCAACCCAACAGAAGTCTCACTTGTAATCAACACATTAAAAAACAAGGCAGGAGATCTAAATAACTTACCATCTTTTATATACAAAAAAGCTTCTCAAGTTCTGTCACCAATCATTGCAACACTCTTTAATAAATCCATCGAATCTTCCATCTTCCCATCAATACTCAAAATAGCGAGGGTTACCCCCATACATAAAGGAGGAGATCAAACAGACCTGAATAACTATAGGCCAATATCTAACTTACCCCTTCTCTCCAAAATCTTTGAAAAATTAGTTCATAGGCAGATCTATTCCTATCTCATCTCCCAAAACGTGCTCAACCACTGTCAGTTTGGATTCAGGCCTAATAAAAACACAAATGATGCTATTATACACATGCTAGAAATAATATACACAGCTCTCGCGAAAAAAGAAATCCCATTTGGAATCTTCATTGATTTACGTAAAGCTTTTGATACTGTTGGCCATGATCTGTTACACGTAAAATTATCACACTATGGTATAAGAGGGCACTCCCTCAACTACCTAAAATCATACCTTAGCAACAGAAGCCAATATGTGTACACGCAACCTATTACAGTTGGTGTCCCACAGAGAAGTGCTCTTGCCCCACTTCTCTTTATCATTTACATAAACGACCTACCAAATGCATCTCAACTCTAAAACCCATACTATTTGCAGATGACTCAACATACGTCTTCTCTTACCCAAGCCCAGACATACTAGCCAACACTGTAAATGCTGAATTGCAGAAAATATCTACCTGGATGATGACTAACAAGGTTACTCTCAATATTGATAAAACCTATTTCATTCAGTTTGGAAACAGAGCTACAAATGTACCACTTAACAAAATGATAAACAGGTCCCCTATCACAAAACTCACAGAGGGAACATTCTTAGGAATCCATCTTGACAGTGGCCTAAAATTTCAGACACATATACAACAAATTTCCAAGAAATTCTCCAAGACCGTAGGAATACTATGCAAGATACGGTACTATGTTCTACAACCAGCTCTCCTTATCCTGTATCACTCACTCATTTACCCCTATCTCACCTATGGAATCTGCGCATGGGGCTCAACAACAATAACTCATCTCAGACCATTGATAACACAACAAAAGGCTGCAGTCAGAATGATAACAAATTCCCACTCCAGACAACATACTCCACCAATATTAAAAAATCTAAACTTACAAGACATCCATAATTTTTACTGTGCCTATTACATACATAGAACACTAATCTCAAATATTAACCCACCACTCAAACTTTTCCTTACTAACCTTAACAGGACTCATGACCATAACATGTTCAACTTATGTTCAAATTTCACTACTTAAATACACAATTATACTTATTTTGTAAATTGTATACTATAATTTTTACCATTTAGTCTATTGTTAATTAATTTTAAGAATGCCCACAATGCTCTGCATATTAGGGGCTTCTGGCATGTACACCCCATTTATATCCAGAACTATGTACATCTTTGTATCATGTCACAATAAAAATTATTTTTTATTATTATTATTATTATTATTATTATTATTATTATTATTATTATTATTATTATTATTGTCACTTCCACTTTGTGGTGGTTGATGCATGGTTGTCTTGTATCTCTTGGCTGCTGTTTTGCCTTGACTACCGTGGCGTGCACTAATATCTACTCTGCTGTATATAGTTTATATACTTGTATAAATATATATATCAAGAGGAGTCTCACAACAGCCGGATGCCCAGCAGTAAGGAAGCCACCCCAACTATGCAGATCTGATGGCAGCCAAAGCGTCCAGATGGTATCACCCATCAAGCCTGGACAGACGGCAAGCAGGTGGTATGGGACTACACATGTGCATCTACCTTGGCTGATACCTATCTCCAATACACCAGGGAGGAAGGAGGGGCAGCTGCCAGATTCAGGGAGTCCCAGAAGTCGAGAAAATATGGAGAACTTGCCCATCATTATATGTTTGTTCCCATAGGCTCGGAGACTCTTTGACTCATGGGAAAAGAGTGCATCTAAGTTCCTCAATGAGCTGGGCAAAAGACTCAACAGGGTAACTAGGAATCCCAGGGCAGCTAGTTTTCTGTTCCAGCGACTAGTAACAATATGTACTAGACATGTATCTCTCACACCTCGTGTACTGTATATATATATATATATATATATATATATATATATATATATATATATATATATATATATATATATATATATATATATATATATATATATATGCAAAAGATCACATAAACAGGTGATATCAAAATATGCAAGAAAACCACTATGAAAAATATAAGAATTCAGCGTTGTGACTACTCACATTATCAAGGATAATGTGAGTAGTCACGAAAGCGCTTGGAATTCTTCTATTTTATTCTATTTTATATATATATATTATATATATATATATATATATATATATATATATATATATATATATATATATATATATATATATATATATACTTTGGTGAAGGAAAATACAATTCAAAGTTTTTCTACTGTGTTTACTTTGCTCCAAGCTTCCTTTGTTTTAGATTCTTTATCTTTTAACCTCACACCTCTTGCCAAGACCCTCGCATTCACTTCTCTTACAACCCCATCTATAAATATATTGAACAACCACGGTGACATCACACATCCTTGTCTAAGGCCTACTTTTACTGGGAAATAGTTCCCCTCCCTCCCACATACTCTAACCTGAGCCTCACTATCCTCTTAAAAGCTCTTTACTGCTTTCAGTAACCTACCTTCTATTCTATACACTTGCAACATCTGCCACATTGCCCCCCTATCCACCCTGTCATACGCCTTTTCCAAATCCATAAATGCCACAAAAACCTCTTTACCCTTATCCAAATACTGTTCACCTATATTTTTCATTGTAAACACTTGGTCTAAACACTCCTACCTTTTCTAAAGCCTCCTTATTCATCTGCTATCCTACTCTCCGTAATAAAGTGTCTCGTGGCCTGGTCGCTAAAGCTCTCGCTTCCCACGGCGAAGGGGTGCGTTCGATTCCCAGCACTTGTAGAAACATTGGGCGTATTTCTTTACACCGGTTGTATATGTTCACCCATCAGTAAAATGGGTACCTAGGAGTTAGTCGACTGGTGTGGGTTGCATCCTGGGAGAAGGATCTAAATTGCCCGAAATGTTCTGCATAACAAGGGGCTTTCTATATAGTAGTATGTCATTGATGTCAGCTAGGCCTGTATACCATGTACATGTACTTGTAGTAAATAAAGATATTATTATTATTATTAATCTTAATTCTTTCAATAATAACTCTACCATACATTTTACCAGGAATACTCAACAGACTTATTCCAGTATAATTTTTGCACTCTCTTTTGTCCCCTTTGCCTTTATACTAAGTAACTATGCATGCTCTCTGCCAATCCCTAGGTACCTTACCCTCTTCCATACATTTATTAAATAATTGCACGAATCACTCCAAAACTATATCCCCGCCTACTCTTAACATTTCTATCTTTATCCCATCAATCCCAGCTGCCTTAACCCCTTTCATCCTCTTCCTCACTCCTACAAGATGTTATTCCTCCTTGCCCTATACATGAAATCACAGCTTCCCTATCTTCATCAAAATTTAACAATTTCTAAAAATATTCCCTCCATCTTCCTGATACCTCTAACCCTCCATTAAATAACTCTTCTCTCCTAGTTTTTAACTGTCAAATACATTCGTTCCCTAGGCTTCCTCAACTTATTAATCTCACTCCAAAACTTTTTCTATTTTCAACAAAATTTGTTGATAACATCTCACCCACTCTCTCATTTGCTTTCTTTTTACATTGCTTCACCACTCTCTTAACCTCTCTTTTTCTCTCATCTACTCTTCCCTCCTTGCATCACTTCTACTTTGTAAAAATCTCTCATATGCTAACTTGTTCCCCCTTACTTTTCTGTTTACATCATCATTCCACCAATCGCTCTTCTTCCCTCCTGCACCCACTTTCCTGTAACCACAAACTTCTGCTGAACACTCTAACACTACATTCTTGAACCTACCCCATACATCTTCGACCCATGTCTATACTCTCACTAGCCCATCTATCCTCCAATAGTTGTTTATACCTTACCCTAACTGCCTCCTCTTTCAGTTTATAAATCTTCACCTCTCTCTTACTTACTGATTCTATTTTCCTTGTATTCCATCTACCTTTACTCTCACTGTAGCTACAACTAAAAAGTGATCTGATATATCTGTGGCCCCTCTATAAATATGTACATCCTGAAGTCTACTCAACAGTCCTTTATCTACCAAAACGTAGTCCAACAAACTACTGTCATTACACCCTGCATCATATCTTGCATTCTTATTTATCCTCTTTTTCTTAAAATATGTATTACCTATAACTAAACCCCTTACTATACAAAGTTCAATTAAAGGGCTCCCTTTATCATTTACACCTGGCACCCCAAACTTACCTACCACACCCTCTCTAAATGTTTCTCCTACTTTAGCATTCAGATCCCCTACCACAATTACTCTCTCACTTGGTTCAAAAGTAACTATACATTAGTTTAACATCTCCCAAAATCTATCTCATCTACACTCCTCTCTTCTCCAGGTTCATAGACGCTTATTATGACCCACTTTTCACATCCGACCCTTATTTTAATCCACATAATCCTTGAATTTATACATTTATATTCCCACTTCTCCTTCCATAACTGATCCTTCAACATTATTGTTACCCCTTCCTTAGCTCTAACTCTCTCAAATACTCCTGACTTAATCCATTTTATTTTTCGCCAATGAAACTCCCCTACCCCCTTCAGATTGGTTTTGTTTAGGGCCAGGACATCCAACTTCTTTTCATTCATAACATCAGCAATCATTTATTTCTTATCATTAGTACTACATCCACGCACATTCAAACATCCCAGTTTTTTATAAAGTTTTTCTTCTCTTTTTTAGTAATGTATACAGGAGAAGGGGTTACTAGCCCATCGCTCCCGGCATTTTAGTCGCCTCATACGACAAGCATGGCTTTTGGAGGAAAGATTCTTTTCCACTTCCCCATGGAGAATAGAAGAAATAAAGAGGAACAAGAGCTATTAAGAAAAATAATAAAAACCTAGATGTGTGTATGTATATATATATGCATGTTCATGCCTGTGTAGTGTGACCTAAAGTGTAAGTAGAAGTAGCTAGATATACCTGTTATCCAGCGTGTTTATGAGACAGAAAAAAGACACCAGCAATCCTACCATCATGTAAAACAGTACCTCCCTGGGTGGTTGCTGTCTACCAACCTACTACCTGTTATTATTATTATTATTATTATTTAATTATTTATTTAAATAATATGATCACTGAATAATATGATTACTGAAGGCTGTAAAGAGTTTTTATGAGGATAGTGAGGCTCAGGTTAGGGTGTGTAGGAGAGAGGGAGATTACTTCCCGGTAAAAGTAGGTCTTAGACAGGGATGTGTAATGTCACCATGGTTGTTTAATATATTTATAGATGGGGTTGTAAAAGAAGTAAATGCTAGGGTGTTGGGGAGAGGGGTGGGATTAAATTATGGGGAATTAAATGCAAAATGGAAAAGTTGCAAAGGTTAGTGGACGAAAGTTGAAAGTGAACATAGATAAGAGTAAGGTAATGAGGGTATCAAACGATTTAAAAAAATAAAAATTGGAGAGAGGGATTATGGAAAAAGTAAATGTTTTCAGATATTTGGGAGTTGACGTGTCAGCGGATGGGATTATGAAGGATGAGGTTAACCACAGAATTGATGAAGGAAAAAAAGGTGAGTGGTGCGTTGAGGTATCTGTGGAGACAAAAAACGTAATCCATGGAGGCAAAGAAGGGAATGTATGAACGTATGGTGGTACCAACACTCTTATATGGGTGTGAAGCATGGGTTGTAAATGCTGCAGCGAGGAGGAGGCTGGAGGCAGTGGAGATGTTCTGTCTAAGGGCAATGTGTCGTGTAAATATTATGCAGAAAATTCTTAATGTGGAAATTAGGAGGTGTGGAGTTACTAAAAGTATTTGTCAGAGTGCTGAAGAGGGGTTGTTGAGGTGGTTTGGTCATTTAGAGAGAATGGATCAAAGTAGAATGCCTTGGAGAGCGTATTAATCTGTAGGGGAAGGAAGGCGGGGTAGGGGTCATCCTAGAAAAGGTTGGAGGGAGGGGATGAAGGAAGTCTTGTGGGCGAGGGGCTTGGACTTCCAGCATGTGTGAGCATGTTAGATAGGAGTGAATGGAGACGAATGGTTTTTGGGACTTGAGGAGCTGTTGGAGTGTGAGCAGGGTAACATTTTGTTAAGGGATTCAGGGAAACCAGTTAATTGATTTATTTAGTTGGACTTGAGTCCTGGAAATGGGAAGTACAATGCCTGCACTTTAAAGGAGGGGTCTGAGATAGTGACAGCTGGGAGGGACTTATTCTCAGCTGTCGTATCTGAGCGCCTCTGCAAAGACAGTGATTATGTATGAGTGAGGTGAAAGTGTTGAATGATGATGAAAGTATTTTCTTTTTGGGGATTTTCTTTCTTTTTGGGTCACCTTGCCTCGGTGGGAGACGGCCGACTTGTTGAAAAAAAAAATATGATCAATATTACATTAGAAATTAGAGGTAAATTGAATAGATCAAAAAAGCAAGAGTGTTGTATGTCCTTGGAACAAGAGCCTTGCAACGTATTAACTCCTGAATAATTTTCTTTTTCAAAGATTTACTTTTATCCAAATTTATTATCATATTTTATTTGCACTTTTTTTTAACAAAACAAAACACCGTTGTTTTCAATTCACGATATTTGCCAATTTGCAATGTATCTTGCATCTGCAACCGATGTGCACCTTACATTTTCACTTGAAGTGTATGTTACCTTTCACTAGTAATTAACCTTATTCCTTAACCTGTTGTTCATCTTACATAGTCACCTATAGTGAACCTTACACCTTCACCTGTAGTGAACCTTACACCTTCACCTGTAGTGAACCTTACACCTTCACCTGTAGTGAACCTTACACCTTCACCTGTAGTGAACCTTACACCTTCACCTGTAGTGAACCTTACACCTTCACCTGTAGTGAACCTTACACCTTCACCTGTAGTGAACCTTACACCTTCACCTGTAGTGAACCTTACACCTTCACCTGTAGTGAACCTTACACCTTCACCTGTAGTGAACCTTACACCTTCACCTGTAGTGAACCTTACACCTTCACCTGTAGTTCGCCTTACACCTTCACCTATAGTGAACCTTACACCTTCACCTGGTTATTGTTACAACCAGTAGCAATAACCAGTTCAAATGTTTCGTAGTGACAATCAGTAACAATAATGAGAATCATTCATCAATAACAATATCCATCATCAACAATGGGTAACAATAACCAGTAACAACATGCATTACCAACAACCAGAACCAGCAACAACAATAACCAGTAACAACATGCATTACCAACAACCAGAACCAGCAACAACAATAACCAGTAACAACACGCAATAACAACAACCAGAAACAAGAAAATATAATCAGTAACAAGAGGGAACACTCAGTGAAACAACTGTCAATAAAAATAATCAGTAACGTCAACTAGTTACATCAACATGTAACTACTGTAAGTAACAGCAACTAATAACTGCAATAGACATCAAATGGTAACAAGAACCCATAGAAAAAAACACAAAGAACAGAAGGTAAAAGTTAGTAACAACAGATAGGAACTACTTATAACAATGTGGGTCCTCGGGGTCACCATATTAAACCATTTTTTATACCTTCCTGTTATCATTATTGTAGAGTATATGACTTAATGAAAGATAAATATGGTCTTTGTATATTATTACAAGAGCTGAGTAACTATCAGTTATGAATCTCACTTTCTTTACAATGTGAACTACACTTTTAATAACAGCTGTCAACACGCACATCAGAAATCAACACAATTTCTAATGACAATTAATTTAGGCAATTAAATGGTAATACCCAGGAAGAGTCATGACCACTCTGTGAGACTCACTGTTGGGGTCCTCACCTTCCCCAGATCAAGCTCATGTATTCCTGATATCTTCCTGTTCTCACGTTTTTCTTTGATATTATTTTTATTATCATTCTAATTATTCACATTCAAATTATTGTTGATGTTAATATTTTTATTACTGTTATTATTGTTATTATTATTATTATTTAATTGATATTATCATTATTCTTATTATTCTTATTCTTATTCTTATTCTTATTATTATTATTATTATTATTATTATTATTATTATTATTATTATTATTATTACTAGTAGTAGTAGTAGTATTAGCATTATTATTATTTTCATTTCATGTTCAGAACTAAATCCACTTATATTAAAGCCTCAAAATATATTAGAAATTACAAATAAATTGAACAAACCCAAGAAAGAGCAAGAGGGTTGTGAGTCCTTGGAACTACAGCTCCTTTACCTGTGGTTCACCTTACTTCTTCACCTGTAGTTCACCTTACTTCTTCACCTGTAGTTCACCTTTCATATACACCTGTAGATAATATTCCTGAACCTGTACTTATCATTACACCACCTATAGTTCACCTTACACATTCACCTAACGTTCACCTTCACCTGTAAAGCCATATAAAGTAATGAATGATCAATTTAATATAGAGAAACATTGTCTGAATATAATTTTGTGTTCAGTTTATGTCTTTGTAATAACACCTGCTATAATATTTGTTATGGTTACACTGTCAATTAAATTATCATTGGAAATTGTGTTGATATCTGAGCTGTGTACTGACAGTTGTTATTAAAAGTGTAGATCACCTTGTAAAGAAGGTGAGATTCATGGCTGATAGTTAACTTGCTCTTGTAATATTTAATTACAATCTGTGATCTCTCAATTATGTGAACATATTTGAAGAAATTAAGCAATGAAATGGTAATACTCTAGGAATAATGGTGTCCACTTTGTGAGACTCACTGTCTGGGTCCTCACCTTCCCCGGATCAAACTCATAAATATATCTCTATTCCTTTTTGTCACATTTTTCTTTGATATTGTTTATATTTTAGTTATTATTATTGCTGTTACAATAATTGTTATTCTTGTTGTTATTGTTGTTGCTATTATTGTTTGTATTATTGTTATTATTTTAATGATAATATTATAATTATTACTATTTTTAATTGAAATATTTTTATTTAATTATTTTGGGTATTATTTTTATCATTATTATTGTTATTACTTTATATAATTATTATTCTTAATTTCCATCTTATTATTATTATTATTATTTTATTATTATTAAATTATTTAATTACTGTTACTATTTTTATTATTATTTTACAATCAATATTATTAACAATTATATTATTGCCAGAAAATACATTAGAAGTTAGAGGTAAATTGAACATATCCAAAAAAAAGCAAGAGTGTTGTAATTCCTTGGAACAAGAGCCTTGCAACGTGTTAACCCCTGAATAATTTTGCTTTTAAAAGATTTACTTTTATATATATTTATTATCTCATTTTCTTTGCATTATTTTGTAAACAAAACAAAACACTGTAGTTTCCATTACACTGTGTTTCTTAACCTGTAGTTCACCTTACACCTTCACCTGTAGTTCACCTTACACCTTCACCTGTAGTTCACCTTACACCTTCACCTGTAGTTCACCTTACACCTTCACCTGTAGTTCACCTTACACCTTCACCTGTAGTTCACCTTACACCTTCACCTGTAGTTGGAAAAATAAACACATAAGCAGTATAATGTGATCCTTTATTGACAACGTTTCGCCCACGCAGTGGGCTTTATCGAGTCACAGACAGATCTACCTGGAAAATGAGCAACATGGAGATATATATAGGGTACAGTCAGGTGGAGAATGCTGGGTCAGGTGGAGAAAGCTGCATGTGAGTCTTAAAAGTAGTGTGATAGTTAAAAACATTGTGACTTAAAGGACCTGCAGTGTACCATTCTTGAGTTCTAGGTGGGATAGCGTTGAAGAAGTTTCTTGGCAATAGGTTCAGCTATGTTGTAGAAGCCGTTGTTCTGGTTGAAGTTGTCGGATATACAGATGAGTGATGATTCTAGGATTCTACGGTATTGCGTGTTGTCTTCTCTGGCGATGAGTCTTGCGTTTCTGTAGTTGATTAAATGGTTGTGTAAATTTCGGTGTTGAACACAGGCATTTCTTGAGTCGTCAGATCTGCCTGCGTACTGGTGTTCTGAAATGCGTGTTTGTAGGTCTCTGGATGTTTCGCCAACGTATAATTTGCTGCAGCCATTACAAGGGATTGTGTATACCCCTGCCGTGGATTGAAGCTTTTCCTGTCTGTTACTGGTAATGTCCTTAATGGTGGTGGATGTGGAGGTGGATACTCGGAATGAGGTCTTAGAAAAAATGTTGGAAACTTGTTTGGAAATGGAGTTGGTGGGAAGGACTATGTATCTCTTCTCAGCAGTGTCTTCTCTGGGTGTGTTGAAGATGTTTAATGCCCGTCGTCTGCAGTCTCTAATGAAGTGACGAGGATAGTGAAGTTTGGAAAAAACTTGTTCAATGAGGGAGCATTCTTCCTCAAGGAACTCACTGCTGCAGATTCTGAGTGCCCGTCGTCTGCAGTCTCTAATGAAGTGACGAGGATAGTGAAGTTTGGAAAAAACTTGTTCAATGAGGGAGCATTCTTCCTCAAGGAACTCACTGCTGCAGATTCTGAGTGCGCGCAGGAAAAAGCCTATAATTACACCACGTTTAATTTTGGTGTCGTGGTGAGAGTAGAAGTGGAGAAGATCGTGTTGATTGGTAGGTAAGTCACACTATGTTTTTAACTATCACACTACTTTTAAGACTCACATGCAGCTTTCTCCACCTGACCCAGCATTCTCCACCTGACTATACCCTATATATATCTCCATGTTGCTCATTTTCCAGGTAGATCTGTCTGTGACTCGATAAAGCCCACTGCGTGGGCGAAACGTTGTCAATAAAGGATCACATTATACTGCTTATGTGTTTATTTTTCCATTGTGTCGGTATTTTATACCATTTATTTCTTCACCTGTAGTTCACCTTACACCTTCACCTGTAGTTCACCTTACACCTTCACCTGTAGTTCACCTTACACCTTCACCTGTAGTTCACCTTACACCTTCACCTGTAGTTCACCTTACACCTTCACCTGTAGTTCACCTTACACCTTCACCTGTAGTTCACCTTACACCTTCACCTGTAGTTCACCTTACACCTTCACCTGTAGTTCACCTTTCACCTTCACCTGTAGTTCACCTTACACCTTCACCTGTAGTTCACCTTACACCGTCACCTGTAGTTCACCTTACACCTTCACCTGTAGTTCACCTTACACCTTCACCTGTAGTTCACCTTACATCTTCACCTGTAGTTCACCTTTCACCTTCACCTGTAGTTGTCTTTACACCTTCACCTGTAGTTCACCTTACACCTTCACCTGTAGTTCACCTTACACCTTCATCTGTAGTTCACCTTACACCTTCACCTGTAGTTCACCTTACACCTTCACCTGTAGTGCACCTTACACCTTCACCTGTAGTTCACCTTACACCTTCATCTGTAGTTCACCTTACACCTTCACCTGTAGTTCACCTTACACCTTCACCTGTAGTTCACCTTACACCTTCACCTGTAGTTCTCCTTACACCTTCACCTGTAGTTCACCTTAAACCTTCAACTGTAGTTCACCTTACACCTTCACCTGTAGTTCACCTTAAACCTTCACCTGTACTTCACCTTACACCTACACCTGTAGTTCACCTTACACCTTCACCTGTAGTTCACCTTAAACCTTCAACTGTAGTTCACCTTACACTTTACCTGTAGATGACTTTAGCACCTTCACAGCCAGTTCACCTTACAATTTATTTTATAGTTCACCTTAAAACTACACCTGTAATACATCTAACACGTTCACCTGAAGTTCACTTTAATCCTTTACTCGAGGTTCACCTTGCACTTTCACTTGTAGTTCACCTTACTCATTTATGTGTAATTCATTATTCACTCGTAGTTCATCATGCTGTTTCACCTATAGTTCACCTGTAATTCACAATACACCTCCTTTAATTCACCTAAATTTCACATTGCAACTTCATTTATATTCCAAGTTACATTTTCATCTAAAATTCACCTTGCATCTTCTCTTGTTGCACACCTTGCATCTTCTCTTGTTGCACACCTTGCACCTTCACCTGTAATTAAGCATACTCACATATAGTTAACGATATTCACCTGCTGTAACTCACCTTATACCTTCACCTGAAATTCATATTTTCCACCAACTTATAGTTCACATGAAGGACACCTTACGGCTTCATCTGTATTTTTCCTAATACTTTCACCTGCAATTCACCTTTGACATTCACTTGTACTGCTGTTTATTCCATCATCTGTAATTCCCTTACACATTCACCTGTATTTAACCTTTCAGATTTACCTAGATATTACTTTACTTCACCTATAGTTACACCACCTGTAGTGCACTTTACAAATTCACCTGCAGTTCGCTTTCACCTGTAAAGTTATATTAAGTGATGAATGATCAATTTAACTCAGAGGAAAACATTGAATGGAATTTTGTGATCATCTTACGTGTTTGTGTTAACACGTACTTTTATTTCTTTAAAAATTTTCACTATATTGAGAGAACACAGATTGTAATTAAACATTTCAAGAGCCAGATAACTATCAATTATGAATCTTGTTTACAAAGTAAACTACACTGTTAATGTCTACTGTCAATACACAGATCAGATATCAACACAATTTCTAATGACTATTTAAGCAATGATATTGTAATACCCAGGAAGAGTCGTGTCCACTCTGTGAGATTCAACGTCGGGGTCCTCACCTTCCCCGGATCAAACTCACAAATATTCCATCTACCTTTTTGTTACGAGTTTCTTTGATATTGTTTTTTTTTTTAGATTTTATTATTACTTTTACAATACTGTTGTTGGTATTGCTATTATTGTTTGTATTATTATTATTATTATTATTTTTTTTAATGATAATGTTTTAACTATTAATATTTTATTGATATTATTATTATTTAATTATTATTATTATTATTATTATTATTATTATTATTATTATTATTATTATTATTATTATTATTATTATTATTATTATTATTATTATTTTAATACATCGGCTGTTTCCCACCAAGGCAGGGTGGCCCGAAAAAGAAAACTTTCATCATCATTCACTCCATCACTGTCTTGCTCTTCATAGAGGGCACTTTGCACTCTGCCGAGCCTCTTTTGCTCGCGTCGTTAATACTTGCATTGTGAGGATTTAAAGCAGTTCTAGTGTTTTCCAGGTATACATTGTGATGTATCGTTCTCGCCTGTGTTCCAGAGAGTACAGTCAAAGGGACTTACAGTTTCGGTGTTTGAATTTATACAAGTAGTAAAAAGTCCTCTGTATATTCTCCAGATTTCCGTTTCTGCAGATGTGGAGTGTCATCATTGACTTTGTATCTCCTGTTTTGAATATTGTTGTTATTAAGCTTATCACTTTCCCTGTTGTTGTTGTTCAGTAGTAACACTGTTTTGAAGTGAAACTGTAGAAGTTTTGGCGAGGAGAGTAGAGGAAGATGGTAATGATTGTGGAACCTGAGAGGGTTGTAATGCGGGCTGCAGTGATGGTAATGGTGGTGTTGGTGGCAGTGACGATGATGGGTGTTAATGGCAGTGGTTGCCATGATGGTAAAGATAATGACAGTGGTAATGACAAGGGTACGTCCTCGTTGCTGATGATGGGTGGTCGAGGTTGATGCAGGTGACGAGAGGCAGCGCTGGTGGTATTGATACGGAAAATCAGTGGTAGATGGAAGACAAGGGATGGAGGGAGGCGAGGAGAGCTAGGGAAGGAAGGTCACTTGGTATGGGAAGAAGCATCATCCAGCTGGGCTAAGTGGAAAGGAAATCCGAGTTTTTTTTTTACCTTTTATGCCATTGTTGCAGAGACAGGTAAGTTGCCTGCGCAGGGACTGGAACTGTCAGCTCCAGAGCTGAGTAAAAAAAAAAAAAAAAAAAAAAAAAGTTAACACTTAGTGGTTGAGCGTTCGCCTCACCACCTTAAAAAATCAGGTTCGTTACCCGGTATGAGAAAGTGGTATGGTCAATTCTTCCTCTTCACCTAGCAGTAAATAAATACCTGTGAGTTAGTCGACTGTTGTAAGTTATATCAAGATGTCTCCTGAAGATAGTTAAGGGTCTTTGGCCTTGTGTGTTTAGTGAGTTTCCTCTTAGTGTTGTCTCTTTTCTTTCCATTGAGGTATTTTAGACATTCTACTTCGTGTCCTGCTCCCGTAAGGGATTATTACAGTGTGCAGGTTTAGAACCAGTTCAGCAGTATTTTCCAATAATGGCAATTTAAGAGTCAATCATTTCTTTGGTCTGAAGACAACACCACTGAGTGAAATAGGATGTAGTATTTACAATTCAGGCAAGAGAATATAGTAATAGTTTATATAAAAGTAGTTTTTTTGTGGGTTGTAGTTGTTTTTTTTATTTTCATTTTACTTATATATTTTAAATTAGAATATTGCATTGAAGCTGCAATGGTGGTGAATTTACCTATAGGTAGGTGTTTTAGAAGGGTTTCCTTCAGCTTTACAGTGAAAATGTAATGTGTTGATACACCATAAAAAAGAGAAGAGAACGGAATTTAACCGCTCAGGAATAAAGTTAGTAGCTTCTTCTTTGGCATTTTTCTCTTTGATGGGAAAAAAATCAATTCTATCATTAACAGTGATAAGCCTCTTTTTGGCTTCCGTCAAGGAAATTAGAGGTAACAACCAAAGTTTAGGCCGAAACTAAATGCAATCTTCGCTTTCTAATTTGAAAAAGGTTTTAAAACACTTTATGAATGCAACTCATATGTCATTGTTGACTACAATTCCAATCAGATCATTCTAAAGCTCCATTATATCATTCATAATATAAGCCGCCCAGGAGGGCGGAGAGAAAGTATACTCCTGATATTCCCCAAGAGAAAATATTTGTAAAAGGTGTCAAGGAGGCTAATGGTAGTAGGAGGGTAATTTCTACATCAAAAATCAAGAAGATAACAGCGATGAGAAAAAATCATAAGGAGAAAGGTAAGCGTGCTGAGGCTTTAGGATCAAATCCACACTCGAATGGCGATATCTTTTCTCGATCAATTACAGTTTTTTTTTGATAGGGTAGAGGATAGGATTATAATTAGTGCAGTTACAATAAGTGTTGCTAAGATAATTAAGTACAAAATAAGGATTAATTTTTCTAATCGGTTTAGACTTTCTAGTTGGAAGCTAGATGTACAAATATACTAAAAAATTATCTCACTCACCAGTAAATAAAGACGTAAAGGAAAAGTCATACTACATCAACAAAGTGTCAATATCAGGCAGCGGCTTCGAAGCCAAAGTGGTGCCTGTTGGAAAAGTGGCACTTGTAAAGACGGTAGAAGCATACCGAGAGGAATGAGTCGGCGATAGAAAATGATGCCTCTATATATTCATATGCTTGGAGAGAGGTAAAGTAGATTCCTAAAATGACGGTGATTCCTAATCTTTGGATTGCTTCTGAGTGGTTGGAGTTTATGATCGCATGGTGGGCCCAAGTTACTGTTGCCCCTGAGAAAAGTAAGATGGTCGTATTAAGAAGGGGGACCTGAAATGGGTTAAAGGGTTGGATACCTTCAGGGGGTCAAAATATACCAATTTCAATTGTAGGGGCCAATCTTCTATTTAAAAAGGCTCAAAAAAATGAGAAAAAAAATAAGATTTCTGAGACGATAAATAAGATTATCCCCCATCGAAGTCCCCTGGTTACAATTTTAGTATGGAGACCCTGGTAAGTACCTTCTCGGGTGATATCTCGTCATCATTGAATTATAGTTAGAATAATGGGAATAAATCTAAAAAAGAAGATCGGGGTTGAACTGATGAAATCATTTAATTAGCCCTGAGGTAAGGAGTATAGCTCTAATTGAGCCTGTTAAAGGTCATGGCCTTATATCCACTAAGTGGTAGGCGTGGTGGTTGTGAGATGATATTAGTTAATTTACTTCACTCGCGTAAAGTGTACTTAGGATTGCAAATACATAGGACTGGATGATTGCAACGGCAGATTCTAATATTAGAAGAAGGATTTGGGCTAGGACTAGGAAGTCTGTGTGGATGTGGCTGTATGCTAGAAATGTGTTTCAACCTAATATTATACTCCTTGAAAACTTCATTCTCCCAAATATAAAATAGATCATCTCCCAGATATAAAAAAAACAAGATAGGCAACGCCATTTTACTGGAAATTGTTCCGAGAAGTTCCCCTATATACTCCTATGTGTGGAAAATTTGCATTGAACCAACATATAGCAGAACCAACTAAAAATGAAAATACGGTAGATTTAATCTAAATAAGCTACGAGGCATTTATCAAGGACATAATCTCCCCACACTACACAAATCAGTACCTCATTAAATTATAGACAAGCAGTTGTGGAAAGCCTAAGCGATAGGCAACGTGAGGGGATGTTTAATGTATTTACATTTAACTATCAGAGATTTGACTGGGGCGTCATAAACAAGGAACTCAAACATTCCTTGGAAAACTGTCCTCAGCACTCTAAACCCAAACCACCAGTGCATGACAAAACTGAATGATGAAGTATAAAAGAGTGTAGAAAATATGTTTAATTAAAAAAAAAAAAAAGTAGAAATGAAGATCCTGCATAGGGTTAGTGCAGCATAGACTTTACAAAAGAGAGGAAAAGGTTGGTGAATTGTTTAATAAACAATAAATATTACAAGAGAAGCTTGGTACGTTCCCGAACCTAATTCCTGATAAGCATGACTGTGCCACGAGTACCAACAACGTCACCGGTCGCCGGGGAAGTGATCCCTGAAACCATCTTCAGGTAACTTTAGGTAAGATCAGCTTAGTTTTCCACTGAGAGGGGTTGCCGCCCCTGGTACTGGTACTGGTACTGGTACTGGTACTGGTACTGATACTGGTACTGGGGGAAAAGTGAAGATGGTTGGAGAAGGAACTGAGGAAGAGGAGCAGGACGAGGATTGAGAAAAAAATGAGGTTGAAAGGAATAAAGGGATAATTAATCAGGGGTAGTAGAGAAAATGAGCGCAGTTAGATGGAGGCTAAAATGGGGAGAATGGTCACTGGATGTAGACTTAGAGGAGGGAGTAACTATACAAAAATTCTGAGGACTTCCTTTCCCATACATTCTCCTGTTACTCACTGTTCGTTATGTTGTCATAGTGAGTTTTGGCAGATGTCGCACAAAAATGACACACATGCTCTTTTCTTCTGCTTGTTTCTTTGGTGGATAATAGTGGGTGAGCGTCTGGTTGGCTGTGCACTTCCGTGAGGTAAATAATGATAGATACATCCATCAATCAACGCCTCATTGCGAATTACGGGACTTGGCTCCTGCACACCCGCAGTTAATTCAATTGCAACTCTTGGCCCGGCCTGGTGTTGTTCTCTGCGAGTCAGTTGGTCGGCTGTGGGAATCTTGTCTTTGTTTCAATTAGGTGGGTTTGTGTTGGCTCTCTGGAGGACGGAATTATCTCCTTCACTCTTTTAATTACTACCCCTAAGAGACGTAGGTGTTGTTGAGAGTGCTGGCACGAGTAGGAGAGAGGGCACCAGGGATGCTGGAAGTGACCTTAAGGACACCTGATTTGTGCTGGGCTCACCTCTAGTCTCATACTGATGTGGTTGCTGCTGCTGTGACTAGTGCTGCTGCTGTGACTAGTGCTGATGCTGTGACTAGTGCTGATGCTGTGACTAGTGCTGATGCTGTGACTAGTGCTGCTGCTGTGACTAGTGCTGCTGCTGTGACTAGTGCTGCTGCTGTGACTAGTGCTGCTGCTGTGACTAGTGCTGATGCTGTGACTAGTGCTGATGCTGTGACTAGTGCTGATGCTGTGACTAGTGCTGCTGCTGTGACTAGTGCTGCTGCTGTGACTAGTGCTGCTGCTGTGACTAGTGCTGCTGCTGTGACTAGTGCTGCTGCTGTGACTAGTGCTACTGCTGTGAATAGTGCTGCTACTGTGACTAGTGCTGCTGCTGTGACTAGTGCTGCTGCTGTGACTAGTGCTGATGCTGTGACTAGTGCTGCTGCTGTGACTAGTGCTGCTGCTGTGACTAGTGCTACTGCTGTGAATAGTGCTGCTACTGTGACTAGTGCTGCTGCTGTGACTAGTGCTGCTGCTGTGACTAGTGCTGATGCTGTGACTAGTGCTGCTGCTGTGACTAGTGCTGCTGCTGTGACTAGTGCTGATGCTGTGACTAGTGCTGCTGCTGTGACTAGTGCTGCTGCTGTGACTAGTGCTGCTGCTGTGACTAGTGCTGCTGCTGTGAATAGTGCTGCTACTGTGACTAGTGCTGCTGCTGTGACTAGTGCTGCTGCTGTGACTAGTGCTGATGCTGTGACTAGTGCTGATGCTGTGACTAGTGCTGCTGCTGTGACTAGTGCTGCTGCTGTGACTAGTGCTGATGCTGTGACTAGTGCTGCTGCTGTGACTAGTGCTGCTGCTGTGACTAGTGCTACTGCTGTGAATAGTGCTGCTACTGTGACTAGTGCTGCTGCTGTGACTAGTGCTGCTGCTGTGACTAGTGCTGATGCTGTGACTAGTGCTGCTGCTGTGACTAGTGCTGCTGCTGTGACTAGTGCTGATGCTGTGACTAGTGCTGATGCTGTGACTAGTGCTGATGCTGTGACTAGTGCTGATGCTGTGACTAGTGCTGCTGCTGTGACTAGTGCTGCTGCTGTGACTAGTGCTGCTGCTGTGACTAGTGCTGCTGCTGTGACTAGTGCTGCTGCTGTGACTAGTGCTACTGCTGTGAATAGTGCTGCTACTGTGACTAGTGCTGCTGCTGTGACTAGTGCTGCTGCTGTGACTAGTGCTGATGCTGTGACTAGTGCTGCTGCTGTGACTAGTGCTGCTGCTGTGACTAGTGCTACTGCTGTGAATAGTGCTGCTACTGTGACTAGTGCTGCTGCTGTGACTAGTGCTGCTGCTGTGACTAGTGCTGATGCTGTGACTAGTGCTGCTGCTGTGACTAGTGCTGCTGCTGTGACTAGTGCTGATGCTGTGACTAGTGCTGCTGCTGTGACTAGTGCGTGCTGTGACTAGTGCTGCTGCTGTGACTAGTGCTGCTGCTGTGAATAGTGCTGCTACTGTGACTAGTGCTGCTGCTGTGACTAGTGCTGCTGCTGTGACTAGTGCTGATGCTGTGACTAGTGCTGCTGCTGTGACTAGTGCTGATGCTGTGACTAGTGCTGCTGCTGTGACTAGTGCTGCTGCTGTGACTAGTGCTGATGCTGTGACTAGTGCTGCTGCTGTGACTAGTGCTGCTGCTGTGACTAGTGCTGCTGCTGTGACTAGTGCTGCTGCTGTGACTAGTGCTGCTGCTGTGACTAGTGCTGCTGCTGTGACTAGTGCTGCTACTGTGACTAGTGCTGCTGCTGACTAGTGCTGCTGCTGTGACTAGTGCTGATGCTGTGACTAGTGCTGCTGCGACTAGTGCTGCTGCTGTGACTAGTGCTGCTGCTGGACTAGTGCTGATGCTGTGACTAGGGCTGCTGCTGTGACTAGTGCTGATGCTGTGACTAGTGCTGCTGCTGTGACTAGTGCGCTGCTGTGACTATGCTGCTGCTGTGACTAGTGCTGCTGCTGTGACTAGTGCTGATGCTGTGACTAGTGACTAGTCTGCTGTGACTAGTGCTGCTGCTGTGACTAGTGCTGCTGCTGTGACTAGTGCTGCTGCTGTGACTAGTGCTGCTGCTGTGACTAGTGCTGCTACTAATGTTCTTAACTTTGACTATTGTTGCTCTTGCTGCATCAACAACTACAATAAAAAAATTCTCATAAGTAAAAAAACCAGTGCAAAAGACTCGGCAGGAGAGACAACATTCCCCAATGAAAAGCAGGGGCGCCACAAATACACTGAGAGACAAAACAATAAGTGTCTGGGGCCCAAGACTGTTCAACTGCCTCTCAGCATACATAAGGAGGATTACCAATAGACCCCTGGCTGCCTTCAAGAAGGCACTGGACAGGCACCTAAAGTCAGTACCTGACCAACCGGGCTGTGGTTCGTACGTTAGTTTCCGTGCGGCCAGCAGTAACAGCCTGGTTGATCAGACCCTGATCCACCACGAGGCCTGGTCTCAGACCGAGCCGCGGGGGAGTTGACCCCCGAAACCTCTCCACGTAAACTCCAGGTACACTACAGTTATAAAACTGCAACAATAACACCCCTCCTTCAGAATGCAGACAGTGCACTTCCCATCTCCAGGACTCAAGTTCGGCCTGCCAGTTTCCCTGAATCCCTTCATAAATCTTACTTTGCTCACACTCCAACAGTATGTCAAGTCCTAAAAACCATTTGTCTCCATTCACTCCTATCAAATACGCTCACACATGCTTGCTGGAAGTCCAAGCCCCTCGCACACAAAACCTCTTTTACTCCCTCGAATCTTTCCTAGGCCGAACCCTACCCTGCCTTCCCTATACTACAGATTTATACACTCTCGTAGTCATTCTATTTTGTTCCACCCTCTCTACATGTCCGAACCACCTCAACAACCCCTCATCAGCTCTCTGGATAATAGATTTGGTAATCCCGCACCTCGTCCTAATTTCCAAACTCCGAATTCTCTGCATAATATTCACATCACACATTGCCCTCAGACATAACATCTCCACTGCCTCCAGCCTTCTCCTTGTTGCAACATTCACATTCCATGCCTCACACCCATACCCTCATACATTCCCCTCTTTGCTTTCATGGTTAAAGTTCTTTGTCTCCACAAACTCCTCAGTGCACCACTCACGTTTTTCCCCTCGTCAATTCTATGATTTACCTCATCTTTCATAGACCCATCTGCTGACACGTCCATTCCCAAATATCTGAATACATTCACCTCCTCCATACTCTCACTCCATTCTGATAATCAATCTTTCGTCACCTACTTTTTTGTTATCTTCATCACCTTACTGTTTCCTTCTTTTACATACCCTACCAAACTCATCCACTGTTGCATGCAAAGAGTACGTAACCTTTATTCGGAGCATGTTAACACACCTATTTAGGCTATCTCCCCAACCCGAAAACCAGGTAGCTAAGGATCTGACGATCGGGGCCCCATCATCAGATCAGCACCTAGGTTCAGCCAATCATAATGTGGATGTGGCAATTGTAAAGGTGACTTGGTTACCACATACATTTTACCATTGTCACTTCCACTCTGGGCTGGTTGATGCACGGTTGTCTCTTGGATGCTGTTTTGCCTTGACTACAGTGACGTGCACTAATATCTATTCTGCTGTATATAGTGCACATACTAGTATAAATATATATATATATATATATATATATATATATTTATATATATATATATATATATATATATTATATATATATATATATATATTATATATATATATATATATATATATATATATATATATGTCGTGCCGATTAGGTAAAACTTGCAATTTTGGCTTAAATAGCAACGCTCACCTTGCCATATAAGACAAGTGAAAATTTGTGTATGCAATAATTTCGCCAAAATCATTCTGAACATAACGAAAAAAATATATTTCATTGTATTTGTTTATTATTAAATTAATGTTAACGTATCTAAAATATATTTAGTTGGGTTAGGCTAAATTAAATTGCGCTTGTTGTAATAAGGTTAGGTAGGTTTTCAAAGTTTCTCTTGGTACAAAATTATAAATTCTTACATTAACATAAATGAAAAAATATATCTTTAAACGTATAAGAGAAAATTTTAGAAAGGACTTAATTTTAGATGAGTTCTTGCTAATTGACCAGTTTTACCTAATCGGCACGACATATATATGTATATATATATATATATATATATATATATATATATATATATATATATATATATATATATATATATATATATATATAATAATATATGCAAGACAACCACTATGAAAAAATAGAGGATACTGTGATCTTTTTGCATATATATATATATATATATATATATATATATATATATATATATATATATATATATATATATATATATATATATATTACACATTGGTGAAGGAAAATACAATTCAAAGTTTTTCTATTGTGTTTACTTTGCTCCAAGCTCCCTTTTACACTCAGGATAACAGGCCTAGAGAACCTGAGGTTGTAATATGGGTAGCATGTCCGAGAGCTGGAGCTGGACTTAGAGCAGGAGCTGAGCCTAGAGTTGAAGATGGAGCAGGGGCTAGTCTTGAATCGTTTAGATAGCTTGCTATCTGGCATTGCGTAAGCTTTGCCAACGCTTCACAAATTTTGTGTGTCAACTTTGCATTCGCTTCACTATGGTCAGCCTTGCTGTCGTGTGAGTATTCTGCAGTCGTACAGTGCATAGCGGCTTGAGCGTGTTGCAAACAGCGTGTTACGTTGGGGTTAATGCCACCTATCCGAGTCAGGCGATTAGTGTCTGAGTTCACTCTACAAAACCTGCATAAATTCTCTCAACAGCGTTGTTGACGAATTGCTCGTTCTATTGGTATTGACTATCAAAACGCCCTTACTGATATTATTAAGGACAGGCTAAAAACTGAAAGTATGGCATATCAGACTAACGTTTCTCCAGCTACAGGAGTCATTAATCGTAGATCTCCACTAAGGTATCTGCAGAATAATGGGAGGGACACAACTCCTGAGCAAAACCAGCAGTTTTGTGAAGCTACAGGTGTGGGTTTGTCCACAGGCGAGTAGGCTTCATTGGCACTTGAACTAGCCAGACTCACTCTTGAACAAACTAAAGAGCAGCGTGCATTTGCTAAGGAGGAGTTTGATAGAGAGAAGGAGAGGAGGCAATTCAGACTGTACATGAATTCAGTTTGCAAAGGGCAGTACAGTTTGTTCCTCGTTTTGTTGAAGCAGAGCCTGAACAGTTTTTCGAAGCATTTGAAAACCAGGCTCGAGCTTTAGGGTGGCCTGAGGTTCATTGGGCGTCACTGGTGCATACTGCGTTGTTTGGTAAGGCACAGGAGTTTACGTCTATACTAAACAATGAAGATTTTGGTAACTTTCGTACAGTAAAGACCACTGTTCTTTGGGCTTATCAATGTATTCCTGCCAAGTATAGGAAAGAATTGAAACTAGGCAGACGGCAGCAGTGTCAGTCTTTCGTTGATTTTGTAAGACAGCAGACCAGGACTTTCAGAAAGTGGTACAAGACAAGTGGTGTCGCTGATTTTGATAATCTTGTGCAGTTTATCTTGGTGGATAACCTGCTGGAGTCTGTTGGACCAGAGGTTCGAGTCTTCCTTCAAGATCACTCATTGACTACTGCACTGGAGGCAGCCAGGTTGGCTGATACTTTTGAAACTAACCGCTCCTTGTCCGAGCGGTCTTATCTCTTTCCTCAACAGCCTGGCATGAACAGAGATCGTCAAAGAAGAGTTCCTGACTGAAGAACGATATGTCATGATGAAGGTGACTCTCGAAGGCAGCCAACTAAATCACCTGGCGAGCAACGTCACTCAACTCATGGTCAACCTGGTGAGCGACCTCAAACTACTCAACATGGTGATTCGAGGCGGCATTATCCAGAGTGGCGTAAGCAACAAAATCAGCGAGGAGCCAAAGTTAAAGCTGAGGTGGTATGTATCCTTTGTAATAAACCCGGCCACATCAGTCCCAATTACCCAAATAACCCCCAACCATTAGGTAAAATTTGTAATGTCCCTAGTAATATGACTCAGAAAGAAGTAGAGAAGGGGATGGTCCCCTACTATAGCACTTGTCACATTTCCCTTCAGGAAAATTCAAAGATAACTGAAGTCAGAACCTATAGGGATACTGGAGCATATTGCTCACTTATACGAGAGGGAGTACTTCCCCTTTCTGAACAAACCTTAGTACAATCCTCTGTTCTTTTAGAAGCGTTTGGAGGAGCAGTATTTTCTGTCCCTTTACATAAAATATATGTGCAGAGTAAATACTACACTGGGTATTTGACTGTAGGTGTATCTGATGGATTTCCTATGAAAGATATCGTGTTATTACTGGGTGATAACATTAAGTCTACTAAATGTACTGAACCAATAATGACTAATTCTTCCCCAATGTTGGCCATAACTCAGGCAAAGTCCCAAGGAATGTCTGATGAGAAGGTTAACTCGTCCTTGGACGACTTTGATCTCGGACTAGCCAATTTGTTTTACGAGGAAAACTGGCCAGGGCCTCGTAAATTTAGTGACCTGACCCAGATCAAGCCTTCCTACTCCAGGGTTGCAGGATTGCCAGATGTCTCTGTTTCCATGCCCAAGGGACTGTCCTTTCGTCAGGAACAGCGAAAAGACCCTTCATTCAATTTTGCTTTTAAGACAGCCATGGGTAAATCCCCTTTAGATCACGCAGGCAAATATAAAATTAGAATATTTTTCTTAATCTGCTCTGAAACTGGTAAGGAGGTAGAGGGAAGACAGTAGACAGATAGATTAGTAGTTCCCAAAAAAATTAGTTCTCAAATATTAAATATAGCCCATAACTCTTCCTTAGCAGGCCATTTGGGAATTACCAAAACTATGTATAGAATATTAAAAGAATTCTTCTCGCCAAAGCTAAGGCAAGATGTAAAGAATCATATCCGCTGTTGTCTAGAATGTCAGCATGTAGGGAAACCTGGAGACCCAATTAAACCTGCACCTCTCCATCCCATACCCGCTAGTGGAGAACCTTTTGCAGAATTTATCATAGATTGTGTTGGTCCACTATCTAAGTCTAAGTCTAGAAATCAATATTTATTGACTATTATGGATAGAGTAACTAGATATCCAGAGGCTTTGGCATTCCTAAGTCTATACAAAGTCATCAAGGCACTAACTTCACTGCCAAAACATTTTGGGAAGCATTAACTAGGCAGGGAATAGTTCATAACCTATCCACTGCCTATCATCCTCAGTCCCAAATCGCCTTGGAAAGATTCCATCAGACGCTAAAAGCAATGATGAGAACTTTTTGCATGCATTTTCCTACAGACTGGGATGAATCACTTCCTCTATTGCTATTTGCAATGAGAGAAACTGTGCAAGAGTCTACAGGGTACAGTCCATTTGAGCTGATCTTTGGGCACAATGTACGAGGTCCTCTACGAGTGCTCAAAGAAGAATGGATGGGAGAAGACGCCTCCACAACCCTCTACAACCCTTCTTCAAGGTTGCAGGTAGCACGTCAGTTGGCTAAGGCTGACTTAAAGGCAGCTCAGAATACGATGAAACAGAGGTATGACAGAAACTCAAAGTTTCGCTCCTTCCATCCAGGAGATAAGGTGTTGGTACAGCAGCCTATACCTGGCCACACCTTGAAAGCTAAATTTACGGGACCAATGCAAATTGTAAGTAAATTATCTGATGTAAATTATGTGGTATCTCCCCTTGACAAGACCTAAAAAAGTAAAACCTACCACATTAATCAAATTAAAGCCTTTAATACACCAGATAAAGTCCCGGTAATGACTCTGTCCTCTGCCTCTGATGACCCTGACTCTTTGCACTCTATTTCTGAGATCAATGTAAAGCTTCCCAATTCGGTCCTCCTCAAGGACCTTAGCCCTTTAATGTTGGAGCTGACTAAGAATCAAGTAACTAGTTTAACTGCGCTCTTACAGTCTTATCCTGATATTTTTCGGGTGTGCCGAAAAAATGTACACTAGGATGTCATGACGTAAATGTTGGAAACTCTAAACCTATTAAACTCTCCCCCTACAGAGCTAATCCTGAAAAACACTGGCTACTTCAGCAGGAGGTAGAATTTCTGTTAGAGCATGGGTTAGTGGAGGAGTCATCTAGTCAGTGGGCTTCTCCGTGCATCCTTGTTAACAAAACTGATGGAGGGTTTCGAATGTGTACAGACTACCGTAAGGTGAATGAAGTCACAGTTGCAGATGCCTATCCTCTGCCACGTCTGGATGACGTAATCGACTTTGTTGGTAAGGCTACTTTTGTGTCCAAATTAGACCTCCTTAAAGGTTACTATCAGGTACCTTTGACAGATAAGGCGAAGGAAATCTCTGCCTTCGTTATTCCAGGAGGTCATTATCAGTATACAGTTACCCCCTACGGAATGAAAAACTCGCCGGCATCATTCCAGAAACTGATCCATCAGGCTATTAAAGGATTTGAATGCATGGCCGCTTACCTAGATGACATAGTTGTTGTGTCGGACACTTGGGACCAACATATGTTTAGGCTTAAGGCTCTCTTTGAGACCTTCCAGAGTTTTCACTTAACTGTTAATTTATCCAAGTCATCCTTTGGCCAAGCTACTATTAATTTTTGGGGCCATGAAGTAGGTAGTGGCAAAGTGGCCCCTAAATTTGCAAAAATTCTTGCCATTAAAAATTGTCCAGTACCCCCTGACAGGAAAACCCTCCAAAGTTTTCTAGGGCTGGTAGGGTTTTATAGAAAAGTCTTTAAGAATTTTGCAGATATTGTAGCCCCTCTAACTTCACTTATCAGTCATAAAGTTCCCTTTAATTGGACCCCAGAATCTCAAAATGCTTTTACGAAAGCAAAGAGATTACTTTGTACTGCACACATTCTTTTATCTCCAGACTTTTCAAAACCATTCTCATTACAGGTTGATTCATGTGAGTCTGGGGTGGGGGCAGTACTTCTGCAATCTTGGGACGATGGGTTGCAGCCTGTGGCTTAGTATTCGGCCAAGTACCAACCCCACCAGAGGGCCTACTCCACCATAGAGAAAGAGACCCTTGCTCTGATATTGGCATTAGAGCAATTCGACGTCTACTTGGGCCAGTCGTCTCAGGTGGTCACCATCTATAGTGACCACAACCCTCTGGTGTACTTCCAATCCATGAAGAATCACAAGACTCATGCGATGGAGTATAAGGCTGCAACCTTATAAACTATGTATTAAGTACATCTCTGGCAAAGAAAATACGCTGGCTGATGTGTTGTCTAGAATATAACCATATTAGGTTAGGATGTGTTAGGGACTTTGGGTAGAGTCAGCTCTTTTTTTCCCCCTTTTGAATATATTATTGAATTTGTGGTTTTTTTTTTTTTTTTAGTGAGGGGATATTCTGCTACCGACCGCAGGTATCTTGGACCTACGTTAGCCCTACTGTCGACTGTCTCACTCTAAGTTTAAAGCTGGACTTTATGTCTAGAAAAAAGTTGAGCTTTATCTAAGAAGTGGGATGGTTGCTGGGAAAGGCGGTCCCATTATTGTAACGTGCCATGGTGACACTCTACAAATTGGAGATGGAAGCCTAATCCTGAGCCTTCTTGGGGTGGGGGTGTTGCATGCAAAGAGTACATAACCTTTATTCAGAGCATGTTAACACACCCATTTAGGCTACCTCCCAAACCAGAGAACCTGGTCGCTAAGGATCTGACGATCGGGGCCCCATCATCAGATCAGCACCTAGGTTCAGCTAATCATAATGTGGATCTGGAAATTGTAAAGGTGACTTGGTCACCACATATATTATGCCGATACACCCTCCACCTCCCTCACCACCACCCAAGGCGACGCATCAACGATCCAGATACTCTCAAGTCATACATCACCAACTTAATTACTGAAAATATGAACCTACATAAAACACTAATGCAACAAGATACCAGGATGACACACCTTGAAAACAAAATCCTCAGCCTTCAACAAAAGTTAACAACATCTGGAATGACTGATTTTTGCAAAACCCTCCAAACTGTTATTGATAGCCACACAGAACAGATAACATCTATTAATACAAAGGTTGAGGAAGGAGTAAAGGAGTGGAAGAACAACATGGATAACCAGTTTAACGACTACTTTACACTCCAAGAGGAAAAAACCGAGCAAGATAAATTGTCGGATGCAAACAGTAAAACAAACAGTAAAGCTCAAAAGATCAAATGAAGGTTAATGTACCAGTGACAGAAATAAAGGAAGTACGATTACTAGGGTCCCATGGTAGAAAAAGTGTTATGCTTAGATTCACCACACATGACCTTAATTGCTTAAAATTTGTTTAAAGCCAATTTTTACTATTAGTCTATTTTACTGTTGTACAATTAATCTCTATATTCTCCTATAATAGCTCTTTACATTCAATTACTTTATATTGCCTTTTATAAATTCTAAAATCACAACCAGTGCAATATTGAATCCAAATAATTGTTCCATAATAATTTAATACTAGTCATAGTAATTATTCCAACCAGTTCAATTAGCCAGTTAAATAGTAAATCATCAACATTGTAAAAATATCCTATATCTCTGTGAATATTGTTCAAAATAGTGTTTATCCAATAGCTAGTAAGATTACTTAATCAAGTATCATTATTGTTTAGCATAATACATTGTTCTTAAGTCTAGTTTCTTAGAATCACACTCATATATAAACATTTGTTAAAATAATTTTTGGTGTTAACTCAGGTGCTATAGTGTTTTAGAGTCTTTT
>WNWK01023496.1:0-31025 GCA_009830355.1 Cherax destructor
ACAAGCACTTACAATATTATACTTATATAATTGTACGATTTCCGGGGTGCTCGTTAGGCGGGGGTCCACTGTACCTATTTTGTAAATTATCAACCATAATTTTTTACCATGTAGTCTACTGTTAATTAATTTTAACCCTTTCAGGGTCCGTGCCGTAGTCCTCAGCTTACTCAGATAAGCTTTGAGCGGTAAATTTGGGCCTAGATATGAGAGAATACATCTATGTGGTAAGTGTGCACCACATAAAACAAATCCTGCAGCACACAGTGCATAATGAGAGAAAAAAACTGAAACCGTAATTTTCGATTAAAACAGCGACTTTGCAGTGATTTTTCGTATATTTTTTATAGCTATATTTGCCATTTCTTGGTCTCATTTGATAGAATGGAAGATATATTACAGATATAGAGATGATTTTGATTGGTTTTAGTACTGGAAATAGCTTGAAACTGAGCTCAAAGTAGCGGAAATGTTACATTTTTGCCGATGTTCAAGAGTAAACAAATGACCTCACATGTCTAATAAGAGCCAGCTGGTGGGTCTAATATACGTTCACAAATGTGGTGATATTATTTGTACAATTATTATAATATTGCATAACAGTAAATCTTCCATTTTTTGGTTTGAATAAAAATTCATTATGTGAATAAAAAATAAAAATAGAATTCATTTGTAAAGACTGAAAACGTAACTAATGAACAGAGGAAATGTTAGTTTAGTGCCAGGAATGCCTGCATTGTTTATTATGCACCCTATTTTAAATTGGAATATTTTGAACTTTGAGTTAAATTGGCTAAATTACCAATTTTCAATCACTTTATTTTGTAGTTGAAACAGTTGACTGGGCGATAAATAAGAATTTTTTTTTTTTAAATTCTTGGACACTGGTGCACCCCTTCCGAAAATGGCCTTGGACCCTGAAAGGGTTAAGAATGCCCACAATGCTCAGCATATTAGGGGCTTTTGGCATGTACACCCCATTTATACCTAGAACTATGTAGTACATCTTTGTATCATGTCTAAATAAAAATTATTATTATTACAGTGGACCCCCGGAAATCGTACCGCTCCCAACTCGAACAATTATGTAAGTGAATTTTTGTAAGTGCTTTTGTAAGTGTATTTTTGGGGGTCTGAAATGACGAATCTAATTTACATTTGTCCTTATGGGAAAAAATTTGTTCGGTAATGCACCTCAAACAGCATTCTGGAATGAATTATGTCCGATTTCCGGGGGTCCACTGTATTATTATTATTATTATACCGAGCTACAAGTGGCAGGGAAGTCCTCAAAGATGCTAGTGAGGACACAATTCTGGGGTGCTGTAATCCCTAGTGCCTTATAAGAACCTAGATGCATGAAGTTTATTGTGCAGGAATTACTTTTGAAAAAGCACCAAGATTCTCCTCATTTTGAAGCCTATACAGTTAACCCTTTGACTGTCTAAGGCCCCATTCTGAAACTGTCATTCTATGTTGCAAAATTTAGGAAAAAAAAAAAAAATTCTTATGAAATGATAGAAAATCTTTTCCCGATGGTAATGACACCAAAAGTACGAAATTTGATGGAAAACTTACGGAATTACGCTCTCACGAAGTTAGCGATGTCGGCGATATATACGCATCGGCGATTTCGCCGACTTTGAGCCCTATTTTCGACTAGTTCCATTGTTACAGTTGACCAAACTCATAGCTATTTCCTTAGAACTCCATTAGTTCTATCAATTGAGTACAAGAAACCACCAATTTACTGATTTCAACTACCCAATAAAGTGGTCAGAAATTGGCAATTTGGCCAATTTCATGGAAAATAAAAAAGATGTCAATTTCAAAATAGGGTCCAGAATAAACAATGCAGACATTCCTGGCACTAAAATAAGATTTTCTCTGTTCATTAGTCACGTCTATAGGCCCCCCTTATATTACTCTTGCTTTCTATTTTGATTTTTTATTCACACAAAAAATAGAAGATTTACTGTTATGCAGACTACTGCATTATTGTAAAAATGGTATAAATAATATCAGTGCGCTTGTGTAAGAATATTAGACTCACCAGTTGACGTGTATTGGACGCATGGTGTGATTTGTGTACTCTTGAACATTGGCAAAAATTGAACATTTCCACTACTTTGAGCTCAATTTCAAGGTCATTTTCTTCATGAAACTAATCTAAATCATCTCTATTTCTGTAATATGTTTTCCATTCTATCAAATGAGACCACGAAAAAGAGAATACAGTAGACCGTCATTTAGCACGATAGTTATGTTCCTGAAAAAGTCGTGTTAGATAATTTTGTGTTAAATAATTAAAAGAACTTATTGGAAAAATAGGGTTACGTTCCTGGGAGTCCCCAAATAGCCAAACAATTTTTTTTAGACCAACAGATCTTACAAAAATAAAAGTGAATATGTAATTGTAGTTGATTATCGTGATGTATTATGTTGTTTTTACTGCTTAAGACTACAAATGTAACAGAAATAATAGTATTTACCTTAAATTGTGGGTGCTGGTGTTTATGGATGATTGTGGAGAGAGTGGAGAGTTATGCTGTGGCCCTACTGGGCTGAGGTGGATGGTAGAGGTTCTGGAACTGAAGTCGATGGTTGTACTGAGTGTCTAACTTTAAGTCATTCAGTAAGTCAGTCAAGTCATTCAGTCAGTAAGTCAGTCAAGTCATTCAGTCAGTAAGTCAGTCAAGTCATTCAGTCAGTAAGTCAGTCAAGTCATTCAGTCAGTAAGTCAGTCAAGTCATTCAGTCAGTAAGTCAGTCAAGTCATTCAGTCAGTAAGTCAGTCAAGTCATTCAGTCAGTAAGTCAGTCAAGTCATTCAGTCAGTAAGTCAGTCAAGTCATTCAGTCAGTAAGTCAGTCAAGTCATTCAGTCAGTAAGTCAGTCAAGTCATTCAGTCAGTAAGTCAAGTCATTCAGTCAGTAAGTCAGTCAAGTCATTCAGTCAGTAAGTCATTCAGTCAGTAAGTCATTCAGTCAGTAAGTCATTCAGTCAGTAAGTCATTCAGTCAGTAAGTCAGTCAAGTCATTCAGTCAGTAAGTCAAGTCATTCAGTCAGTAAGTCAGTCAAGTCATTCAGTCAGTAAGTCATTCAGTCAGTAAGTCAGTCAAGTCATTCAGTCAGTTGTCATTCAGTCAGTAAGTCAGTCAAGTCATTCAGTCAGTCAAGTCATTCAGTCAGTAAGTCAGTCAAGTCATTCAGTCAGTAAGTCAGTCAAGTCATTCAGTCAATCAAGTCATTCAGTCAGTCAAGTCATTCAGTCAGTCAAGTCATTCAGTCAGTCAAGTCAGTCAGTCAGTAAGTGAGTCAAGTCATTCAGTAATTCAGTCAAGTCAGTAAGTCAGTCAAGTCAGTAAGTCAGTCAAGTCAGTCAAGTAAGTCAGTCAGTCAAGTAAGTCAGTCAAGTCAGTCAATCAGTAAGTCAGTCAAGTCAGTAAGTCAGTCAAGTCAGTAAGTCAGTCAAGTCAGTAAGTCAGTCAAGTCAGTCAAGTAAGTCAGTCAGTCAAGTCAGTCAAGTAAGTCAGTCAGTCAAGTAAGTCAGTCAAGTCAGTCAGTCAGTAAGTCAGTCAAGTCAGTCAGTCAGTAAGTCAGTCAAGTCAGTCAGTCAGTAAGTCAGTCAAGTCAGTCAGTCAGTCAGTAAGTCAGTCAGTCACACAAACTTATGTTTACCTCTTTTTATGTGTACAAAGTAACACTTCATTACAGCCACGGGTTATGTCTTGTCTAATATTCTTCACAAACACAGCTGGCTTGTAGCAGAGGACTTTTTTTTGATGTGTATGAAATACATACGAATGCTGGGATGGTAGGGTCCAGGCTGGGGAAGGCCGGTGGTGTCCGCTGAACAACAACAAGGCTGCTTGTGGGAATGGTTATTTGTTTTTCCTTCCCGCAAACTGTAAGTAAGTTTATTCAGGTATACACAGATACAGTTATGAAGATTACCATACATAGCAGCATATGTGTAGAGAACCTAGGATAACCCAAAAAAGTCAGAGTGACTTATTTCCATTGTCTGCTATGTATGATAATCAATGTAACTGTACTTACCTAATTGTGGTTGCAGGGGTCGAGACTCAGCTCCTGGCCCCGTGTATCTGAATAAACTTACAGTTTGCGGGAAGGAAAAACAAATTCCCTTTTCCTCTAAGCACGAGGATTGGGCTTACACTTGAAATCACCTGATGCATTACCGAAAAGGAGTAAGGTGAAGCGATCCTTTGCTGTCTTGAACCCTGGTGCACTTTTCTCTTGCTGACTGATATAAGTTCGTGTTGGCATTTTCTTCCAGAAAACACTTCTCTCGTCAGCATTAAACACTTGATGTGGCTCATAGCCACCCTCAGTAGGACCCCCAATGACTCAATGGTTTAACCCACCGCGGGCTACCGTGCGTTCAAAAATTTTTCCACTCCCGTGAACCGTGTAATATCATTTTTACGTCGTGTTAGATAATAATGTGCCGCAATTCTTCAATCGTGCAATACCCGTAACGTGTAACATAATCTCATGCTAAATAACGGTCTACTGTACAACCATAAATACTATACGAAAATACACCTCAAAGTCGGCGTTTTAATCCAAAAAAACGGTCGGAGTTTTTTTTTCTCATGCACTGCGTGATGCAGGATTTTTTTTATACAGTGCACACTGACCACATAGACCCATTCTCTCATATGTGGGCGTACCAGCTTTCTCCCACTTGATTTGAAGCCGCTAGAATTTTTGAGTATATATATGTCCGAAACACTGGCTCGTAAGACATATATATACGACCGCAACATTCAAAGGGTTAATCATGAGGTAAAGCCAATTCATGTAAAAGATCACTTATGTCAATTAGCTATTCATCTGAAAATAGTCTACTCACTCATTGCAGTAATCCACTGCAATCCCACGAGGCTTAACAGTGTTGGTAAAAACTTTCAAATGCTCCAGCTTCAATGCATCATTTTCCTCAAAATTGTCTGGGATGGAAGTCTTGAAAATAGTGTGTGCATAGGTGTCGATCCAGTATAGATGCTTGGATGTAGGGTCATATGACATATCTTCTATCACTATGATATGTTCATCTATAATAAAAAAATGTAACTTTATTAGCACATAAAAGAGGAATTTGCAATTAAAATAAAATATCAGTTTCTTATATGAAAATATTTTTGTCAAGATAAGAGTTTAGTAGTTTCTTTCAATGAAGCAAGCAATATTGCATCACTGAAGATAGCTTTAATATATTTTTCTATATTTTTTTTTTCAACACGTCAGCCGTCTCCCACTGAGGCAGGGTGACCCAAAAAGAAAGAAAATCCCCCAAAAAGAAAATAATTTCATCATCATTCAACACTTTCACCTCACTCACACATAATTACTGTCTTTGCAGAGGTGCTAAGATACGACAGTTCAGAAAATCCCTCCAAACCGCCAATATCTCAAACCCCTCCTTTTAAGTGCCGGCGTTGTACTTCCCATTTCCAGGACTCAAGTCCAACTAAATCAATTAACTGGTTTCCCTGAATCCCTTCACAAAATATTCCCCTGCTCACACTCCAACAGCTCGTCAGGTCCCAAAAACCATTCATCTCCATTCACTCCTATCTAATACACTCACACATGCTTGCTGGAAGTCCAAGCCCCTTGCCCACAAAACCTCCTTTACCCCCTCCCTCCAACCTTTTTGAGGACGACCCCTACCCCGCCTTCCTTTCCCTACAGATTTATACGTTCTCCAAGTTATTCTACTTTGATCCATTCTCTCTAAATGAACAAACCACCTTAACAACCCCTCTTCAGCCCTCTGACAAATACTTTTATTAACTCCACACCTCCTCCTAATTTACACACTCCGAATTTTCTGCATAATATTTACACCACACATTGCCCTTAGACAAGACATCTCCTCTGCCTCCAGCCGCCTCCTCGCTGCAGCATTTGCAACCCATGCTTCACACCCATATAAGAGTGTTGGTACCACTATACTTTCGTACATTCCCTTCTTTGCCTCCATGGATAACATTTTTTGTCTCCACAGATACCTCAATGCACCACTCACCTTTTTTCCTTCATCAATTCTATGGTTAACCTCATCCTTCATAAACCCATCTGCTGACAAGTCAACTCCCAAATATCTGAAAACATTCACCTCTTCCATAATCCCTCTCTCCAATGTGATATCCAATGTTTCTTTATTTAAATCGTTTGATACCCTCATCACCTTATTCTTATCTATGTTCACTTTCAACCTTCTACCTTTGCACACCCTCCCAAACTCGTTGACTAAAATGGGCAACTTTTCTTTAGAATCTCCCATAAGCACAGTATCGTCAGCAAAAAGTAACTGTCAACTCCCATTTTGCATTTAATTCCCCATAATTTAATCCCACCCCTCTCCCCAACACCCTAGCATTTACTTCTTTTACAACCCCATCTATAAAGACATTAAACAACTATATGCATATTATTATTATTTTTTTTTATGTTTTTTTTTATTAACACATCGGCCGTTTCCCACCAAGGCAGGGTGGCCTGACAAAGAAAAACTTTCATCATCATTCACTCCATCACTGTCTTGCAAGAGGCGTGCTTACACTACAGCTACAAAACTGCAACATTAACACCCCTCCTTCAGAGTGCCGGCATTGTACTTCCCATCTCCAGGAATCAAGTCCGGCCTGCTGGTTTCCCTGAAACCCTTAACAAATGTTACCTTGCTTGCACTCCAACAGCACGTCAAGTCCTAAAAACCATTTGTCTCCATTCGCTCCTATCTAACACACTCACGCACGCTTGCTGGAAGTCCAAGCCCCTCGCACACAAAACCTCCTTTACTCCCCTCCCTTCAACCTTTTCTAGGCAGACCCCTACCCCGCCTTCCCTCCACTACAGATTTATACACTCTCGAAGTCATTCTATTTTGATCCATCCTCTCCATATGTCCAAACCATCTCAACATCCCCTCCTCAGCTCTCTGGATAATAGTTTTGGTAATCCCACACCTCCTCCTAATCTCCAAACTACGGATTCTCTGCATTATATTCACACCACACATTGCCCTCAGACATGACATCTCCACTGCCTCCAGCCTTCTCCTTGTTGCAACATTCACAACCCATGTCTCACACCCATACAAGAGTGTTGGTATAACTATACTCTCATACATTCCCCTCTTTGCTTTCATGGATAAAGTTCTGTCTCCACAAGCTCCTCAGTGCCCCACTCACCTTTTTCTCCTTGTTAATTCTATGATTCACCTCATCCTTCATATACCCATCTGCTGACACATCCACTCCCAAATATCTGAACACATTCACCTCCTCCATACTCTCTCCCTCCAATCTGATATCCAATCTTCCGTTATCTAATTTTTTTGTTATCCTCATCACCTTACTCTTTCCTATACAGTGGTCCCTCGGTTCTCGTGCATCTCCAAACTCGAACATTTATGTAAGTGTATTTTCGTAAGTGCTGTTGAAAGTGTATTTTTGAGGGTCTGAAATAGACTAACCTACGTGACATTATTTCTTAACCCTTTGGGGGGTCGACAGGCCTTCTGAGGAAAGTGTTCCTGGGGTCGAAAATATTCGGAAAAAAAAAATTATTTTTCTTATGAAATGATAGTTTTTTTTCTGAATCTAAATAGCTAAACAAAAATTTTTGCGATCAATACTTACGGAGATATGGAGGATTCAAGTTGACCCAAACGATCCGGTGACGGCATCATCGGCGACTTCCGGTTGGCGGTAATCGTTTTTTTTTTTTGAAGTTATTTTCTTATGAAATTTAATTTTTTTTTCAAATAACTTTTATGGATTGTGAGACCAATATAAGTGCTGTTTTTCAAATATTCACTCGCTATTTCTTATAAAATAATGCCACAAAGTTTGTTATCACTAGTTTGTTTACAAAACATATTTACAACAATGTACAATGTACAATTATGTTTATAACTATTGTTCAATCATATATATACACATATTGAGTCACTGCAGATGTTTCTAGAAGTTCTGCAGCCTGTGGAAGTCTCTGAAACATGGTTCCATGCACAATGGTGTTTCACATTCCACACACATAAACGAGTGTCTTTGCGTTGCTGTGGGCGTCTTTTTGTATGTGCACAGACATAACACCTCTTCTGAGCCTTTTCTTGCAAGCAGTAGCAGGCAGTTTTGTTAGGAAGTGTTCACCACCAAGCCTCAGACGAGAGGGTAGTTGTTGGTAATTTCGTGGGCGGTTTTCTATTGCAGGTGGTGTTTCTTGGTACTTGGTGATTATTTGCCTGATAACAGACAAACAAAATTCGCCATATGGTGGTTTGTTTGTGGTCTTCAACTTATAAACATTATAAGCATTGAGCATGGTAATGTCCAGAATGTGAAAAAGAGTTTTATGTACCACTTATAACTCTTTCTAACACAATCAGCAAACCCAATCTGCATGTCACATTTGTCCACTAAGCGCATATTGAGAGTGTAATCCATCACAGCTGCAGGTTTTAGAATGGGTTCATCAGTCTCTCTATTCACCCTGCCACTGTCTGCCATTTCATTAGGGTGAATTGATGACAACAGTGTGACATCTCGTTTGTCATGCCACCGAAATGCCATGATATCATTGGCAGCAAACGCCTGCACCTCACCTCTACGAGTGCCTGCACTGAACCTAGGCATATGCTTACGATTTGCACGCACTGTACCGCACACATCTGTCATGTTCACTCGCAAAAAAATCACTGAGGGAGGGCTTGTGTACCAGTTATCAGTATATAATGTATGCCCTTACCAAGATATGGTTCCATCATTGTTTTAACCACATCACCAGAGATACCCAGTAACTTCCTGGTATCTTTCAATGTATTACTTCCAGTGTACACAATAATATCCAATACAATACCACTGTAGCAATCACAAAGCACAAACAACTTTATACCAAAGCGTTTCCTCTTGCTTGGTATATACTGCTTGAACGACAGTCTACCTTTGAACAGAATCAGTGACTCGTCAATAACAAGCTTCCTGAAGGGATAAAAATACATATTGAACTTCTCTTTCAGATACAGAAACACATTCCTAATCTTATATAACCTGTCGGATCTGTCAGGCCTGGTTTTGTCCGAAAAATGTAACATGCGTAGAAGTAGCACAAATCGATTCACTGGTATAATATCACTGAAAGCTGGTGTTGCAATCAATCTGTCTGTTGACCAATATGATTTGATACGGTGTTTATAAACATGCGGCATAAGCATTATTGTGGCAAAGAAAAGATACATCTCTGCCACAGTTGTCTCCTTCCACTGGTGTAGACGTGATTTTGGTGAAAGAATCGTGTTTGCCATGGTGTAATCGAAGTATCTGTTGCTTTCTCTGATAATAATGTCTATCAGGGGTTCGTCAAAGAATAATTGGAAACATTCCAGTTCACTGGCATTGTTCCCAAGTGGACAAGATGGGCGTAATCCACTGTGACTTTCATCAAACTGATGGGGATTGGGAATAAAATTGTCAGCTTCCTGCCAATCCCAGGTGCGGTCTGCTGGTGGGTACTGGATATTTACAGGTGGTTGTGGGGGTTGTAGAAGTGGAGGTTGTGGTTGTGGGGGTTGGTGGGTGGGTGAGGGTTGCCTTTGTTGTAACTGAGCTGAGTCAGCGGCGTGGGTGCCAGCATGGTCCACTGCTGGTGCCTCGCGCGCCACACCACCACTACCACTACCAGTTGCATGCACATTTCTCATACCAATTGCAACGCTATCATCATCATTTTCACTATCACTTCCTGTTGTACGCCCACGGGATGTACTCCGAGATGTACTCCTAACCCTTGGAAGAGCATATGGCACACTACCAGAGCGCATATACCGTCGTATATACTGACGCTTCACTGGTGAATATTCCTCTTCACTCGCGCTACTGGAACTATTTCAAAGGGCTTGGAGTTCATAGTCACTATCAGTATCATCACCATTGCTCACATCTGAGTCTGGGACATTAGAAAATAGGAGTTTCCGCCTTCGTTCTGGTACAACTGGCCGTGAACAAGACGCCACAGCACCAGAGGTGGACGGCTGTGGGTCGTCGGGGTTTTCCTCACTTATACCGGTATTATGGTCACTATTTTCGGTCACAACCGCCTCAAAACCTTGAAAGTCACCTTCACTAACACCCCCATCACTGTTAGAACTGTCACTGATGAATAAAAGTGTCCCAATTCGCCGAGGAGTAAGGTGTTTCTTGCTGCGAGGCATGGTGGAGAAGGTGTACTGAAATGGTGTTCCCACAATGCACCACTGGGTGCCCGATTTTTTTCCTACTGCGCACACTGACCACGCAGACCCATTCTCTCATCCCTAGGCCTACCAGCTGTTTCCCGCTTAATTTGAAGCCGCTAGAATTTACGCGTACTAGTACGGCACCAACCCCTGCTCGTAAAACGTACTAGTACGGCACCGACCCCGAAAGGGTTAAGGAAGTAAATTCGTTCGGTAATGGCACTTCAGCAGCATTCTGGAACAAATTTTCGGCGAAAACCGAGGGACCACTGTATTCACTTTTAATTTCCTTCTTTTACATACCCTATCAAACTTATCCACCAACCTCTGCAACTTCTCTTCAGAATCCCCCAAAAGCACAGTGTCATCAGCAAAGAGCAACTGTGACAACTCCCACTTGGTGTTAGATTCTTTATCTTTTAACCCCACACCTCTTGCCAACACCCGAGCATTCACTTCTCTTACAACACCATCTATAAATATATTAAACAACCACGGTGACATTACACATCCCTGTCTAAGGCCTACTTTTACTGGGAAATAATCTCCCTCTCGCCTACATACTCTAACCTGTGCCTCACTATCCTCGTAAAAACTTTTCATTATTATTATTATTATTATTATTATTATTATTATAATTATTATTATTATTATATTTATGGTGAAACACTAGCCCTGCAGGGGTTATACAGCTAGTGGGAAATGGGATTCAATCAGATTTAATTTGAGGAAGGGAAAAAAAGTGCCAATTTCTTGGATCAAGACCCACTGCCAGGATCAAGGAGTCATATAGGAAACAAGACAGTAGGGAAGAGCTTAAACCTCTACAGTGTATCATCCTATTATCAGAAGCCTCAAAAGCAAATTTTTTTTTTTGGCTCCAAAAGCCTTTTTTTACCTCTTCTTAAAGTGGATCCTGCCTCTACTACTTCACTCTCCAGACTGTTCTGCTTCCTGACAACACTAAGGCTAAAGAAATACTTCCTAGCATTCCTATCACTCATCTGAGTTTTCAACTTCCAGTTATCTCCCTTTGTTCCTGTATCCCATCTCTGAAACATTCTGCCCCTTGTTCACCTTGTTGATTCGTCTCAGCATTTTGTATGACTTCATCATATCTCCCTAGCCCTCCTGTCCTCCAGTGTAATCAGAGGTAGAAAGGTAGGTAGGTATAGTGAGTGAGTGATTGTGTGTACTCACCTATTTGTGGTTGCAGGGGTCGAGACTCAGCTCCTGGCCCAGCCTCTTCACTGATTGCTACTAGGTCCTCTCTCTCCCTGCTCCATCAGCTTTATCATACCTCTCGTGTGTGTGTGCACACAGGCATGTGTGCATGTGTGCATATGTTCATGTACCTTTGTGTACATGCATGTGTACACATAAATGTGTGAAAGTGTCCATGTGTGTGTGCATGCACACATGCATTTATGCCTTTTATTGAATGCCATAGTAATACAAAGGTAAACAATAAATAGGAATTCTACAACAAACTGATATAAAGTATACACATAAATGGTAAAGAGCGGTACTTGACTCACCTTTGACTACTGCACGAGTGGTTGTCACTTTGTAGTCTGAGTCCAGGGAAAGAGCGAATATCTTGGTGTCGTTGTGCACAGCATCAGCTATAAAAAGTCGATTGCCCTGCAAGTCGTAAGTTAGGCCTATTGGGAAAGAGAGGCCATTTGGAAGTGGTAAGACTAGGGATTCCCATTGGCGAGGCAAATTTTGAGTCATTTTGTCCACATCGCGAAGCAAGAGAATGTCATGTTTATACACAGCTGCCAAATCTGAAAAAAAGAGAGGAATAATTTGTAATGCAATACATAAAAATTATTTATTTTTGTGAGCAAATTTCTTTAAGGGTTTGCACACAATCAATAAGCAGACCAATTAAATAGGCTTTATTTAATATACTGCTTCAAATACATATAACTTAACCCTATGGGGGTCGACAGGCCCTCTCCCAAACTCGTTCTCAAGGTCGAAAATTTTTTGAAAAAAAAAAATTATTTTTTCTTATGAAATGATAGAGAATCTTTTTCAGATCATAACGACACAAAAAGTATGATATTTGATGGAAAACGTACAGAATTATGCTCTCGCGAAGTTATCGGCCTCGGCGATATTTACGCATAGGCGATTTCACTCACTTTGAGCCCTATTTTTGGCCAATTCCAATGTTCCAGTCTACTAAAAATCATAGCTATATCGCTAGAACTCCATTTCTTCTATCGATTGAGTACAAGAAACCGCCCATTTACCAATTTTAACTACCCAAAAAAGTGGTCAGAAATTGGCAATTTGGCCAATTTCAGACAAATTTCAAATGATGCCAATTTCAAAATGGGGTCCAGAATAAACAAGGCAGATATTCCTGGCACTAAAATAACATTTTATCTGTTCATTAGTCATGTCTCCAGGCATCTCTTACATTACTTTTGCTTTCCATTTTGAATTTTTATTCTCACAAAAAATAGAAGATTTTCTGTTATGTATATTACTGCATCATTGTAAAAACGGAATAAATAATATCAGTGCACTTGTGCAAGAATGTTAGACTCGCCAGTTGATGTGTATTGGACGCATGGCGTGATTTGTTTACTCTTGAACATCGGCAAAAATCGAACATTTTTGCTACTTTGCGCTCAATTTCAAGGTACTTGTCATCATGAAACCAATCAAAATGACCTCTATTTCTGTAATATATTTTCCATTCTATCAAATGAGATCAAGAAATCGAGAATACAACCATAAATACCATATGAAAATAGACTGCAAAGTCGGTTTTAAATAAAAAACATGGTCAGAGTTTTTTTCCTCATTATGCACTGTGTGCTGCAGGATTTTTTTTATACTGCGCACACTGACTGCACAGACCAATTGGCCTACCAGCCTTTTCCTGCTTGATTTGAGGGCGCTAGAATTTATGCGTACTAGTATGTCAAACACCCTGGTGCGTAAGACGTACTAGTACGTCAAAAACCCTGAAAGGGTTAATATTGTTTATTATGTCATATTAGATGAATTGTGGTAGATAAATAAGCCGTAGAGCTGATATTAGTGTCAAATTGAAGCATATTGTCCTGCCTCCAAACAATAAACTCGCCTTCCTCTCTCCTCCTCTCCGTCTTCCATACACCAACAAGAGTCGCCAATAAAGGTAAGTGTGATGTTAAATGTTCATTTATACATGTTATTAGTGCTTTATATTTATTTGTCATTCTTTTCTGTATGTAAATCTATATTTATTCTCTAAAAAAATATTTTTTTGTTAATACTCCTGGGTGTCTGAAACGAATTAATTGAATTTACATAATTTCTTATGGGAAAAATGGTTTTGGTTTTCGTCGATTTTGGTTTTAGTCAATCCCTCTGAAACGGATTAAACACGAAAACCAAGGGTCCACTGTAAAACTCACCTCTCACCCTACAGTAAGACTACAAACATTTTAAGGTAATTAATGTATGTATTGTACGTACATGTATTTTATTGCTCTGGGGCGCTTTAATTAATAATAATAATAATACTTTATTGAGACATGGTACAATGATACATGGTTGGGTAGACAAGATACATAGTATACTATACATAATATACTGTAGTATATTACGTGTGGGTGGGGTGGGGTGGGGTTTTGTGGTCTGACCTGGTTGGCTATCATACCTCCCAAACCTGACTTCCTACAAATAAAACTCACTTTTCACCCTACATTAAGACTACAAATATTTTAAGGTAAGTAATGGGTGTACTGTGTGTTTATTTTACTTCTTATTATTTTTAATGCCTAGTTCTATTGTTAACTTAATATATGTTAGTGTAAACTTGTTATCTGGCATTTATATGTACAGTGGACCCCCGGTTTACATAATTAATTCGTTCCAGAATGCTGTTCAAGTGCCATTACCGAACGAATTTGTTCCCATAAGGAATAATGTAAATTATATTAGTTCTTTCAGACCCCCAAAAATACACTTACAAAAGCACTTACAAAAATGCACTTACATAATTGTTCGAGTTTGGAGCAGTACGTAAACCGGGGGTCCACTGTATTTATAAGTGGAAAAAAATGGTGTTCTGCTTTCCGGCAGTAGCCTGGAACCTAACCTGCCATATAAGTGGGGCCCTACTGTATGGAAATAAAGAGAATAGAGGAAATCAGCTCTAATATACATTATTTAGGTATGAATACTGGTCAGAGAGCCCATCGTAAGTCTGAGGTGTCGGTAAACGAGTACATCGCTAAGTGAGTTGATGCTGTATATAATTTTTTATGTGTTTTAACGTTAAATATTAAGAAAACTATAATTTAATAATTTTGTTACATAAATATTAATGTAAATTCAGCAAAATTTCCATATAAAATATAATACTGTATAAAAAATTATTATCATATATTTACTGTACATATACCAAAGAAAATGGGGTTGCATGAATTACAGTACATATGGGGGTAACATCAGTAATTTACATTCTAGCACTGCGGGACACATAGCAGTACAGTACTGTATACGGGTTTATCTTTACATTCTTTTTATTTGTAAGGGTGATGTATGAAGTCAAGTTTGAAATTAAATTAAAGTGTTTTGGGGCATATTTAGGGTTTAAACTATAAAAATAGGCATTTATAGGCATTTTTTTAACCGCATCCAGAATTCGCGGTTTTTCCAAATTCGCAGGTGGTCTTGGAACGTAACCCCCATGAATCTAGGGGGACTACTGTACTCTGATAATTATACTTATGTACCTGTACCTAAATAAACTTACACACTGTGCAGATACACACTAAAATCACTAAGAGTGTCTTATTAGTTTTGAGGATGCCATATTAATAATGATAATAATAATGTGCAATCATAATCACTCTGAGGAGCATTAAATGTCATATATTATGTTAATATCAACATTTTCATTAATCCATGATATTTTTTTGGTATATTTTTAAATGTTTATACAATAGTGTACTGTGTATTGAAATAAACAGAATAGAGGAAATCAGCTCTAATATACATTTTTTAGGTATGAATACTAGTCAGAGAGTCCATCATAAGTCCAAGGCGTCGGTAAACGAGTACGTCGCACGTCGCTAAGTGAGGAGAGGCTGTACTAAACACGTTACGTAATATATAAACGTGATAAATTCACCCCACAGTAGCATAAATTAACATAAATTTGAGATGTTATGTGTAGATGAACTGTATGAACCAAAACCAGACGCGTTCATCTGCTTGCTTACATACTATGCGTCTCTCTCCTCTCATTTACTCGTTCTCCCTCTCTCGTTTATTCGTTTTACCTCGTTTACTCACCTCTCACCCTACATTAAGCCTACAAATATTTTAAAGTAAGTAATGAGTGCACTGTATATGCATTTTATCGCTCTAGGGCGCTTTAAACATCATTGTATATTATGTGTGGGTGGGGTGGCCTGGGGAACCTAAATGCTCAAGTGGGAGAAACTGTTGTAGAAGGCATAGTAGGTAATCTTGCGACCTTTAACCGAACTTTTTATATAAACCTTTGGTAATAGTATTACAGTAGATCGTCATTTAGCACGGTAGTTACGTTCCTGAAAATGTCAGGTTAGATAATTTTGTGTTATATAATTAAAAGAACTTATGGGAAAAATAGGGTTACATTCCTGGGAGTCCCCAAAAAGCCAAACAAGCTTTTTTTAGACCAACAGATCTTACAAAAATAAAAGTGAATATGTAATTGTAGTTCATTATCATGATGTATTATGTTGTTTTTACTGTTTAAGACTACAAATGTAACAGTAATAATAGTATTTACCTTAAATTGTGGTTGCTGGTGTCTGTGGATGATTGTGAAGAGAGTGGAGAGTTATGCTGTGGCCCTACTGGGCTGAGGTGGATAGTCGAGGTTCTGGAACTGAAGTCGATGGTTGTACTGAGTGTCTAACTTTAAGTCATTTAGTAAATCATTCAAGTCATTCAGTAAGTCAGTCAAATCATTCAGTAAGTCAGTCAAGTCATTCAGTAAGTCAGTCAAGTCATTCAGTAAGTCAGTCAAGTCATTCAGTAAGTCAGTCAAGTCATTCAGTAAGTCAGTCAAGTCATTCAGTAAGTCAGTCAAGTCATTCAGTAAGTCAGTCAAGTCATTCAGTCAGTAAGTCAGTCAAGTCATTCAGTCAGTAAGTCAGTCAAGTCATTCAGTCAGTAAGTCAGTCAAGTCATTCAGTCAGTAAGTCAGTCAAGTCATTCAGTCAGTAAGTCAGTCAAGTCATTAAGTCAGTCAGTCAGTCAGTAAGTCAGTCAAGTCAGTCAAGTCAGTCAAGTCAGTCAAGTCAGTCAGTCAGTCAGTCAGTCAGTCAGTCAGTCAGTCACACAAACTTATGTTTGCATCTTTTTATATGTACAAAGTAACACTTCATTACGGCCACGGGTTATGTCTTGTCTAATATCTTTGTTTTCTTCGTTAATTCTAAGACGTAAATGCTTATACCTTTTCTTGCCACTTTGAGCAACACTGGTATGCCTACTGGGTTTCATGATTGCTTGGCAGATACAAGATATAGTAATTTAAAGATCAAAACACAATTCACTCTCTCTCATTCTTCACAAACACAGCTGGCTTGTAGCAGAGGACTTTTTTTGACTCGTATGAAATACGTACGAATGCTGGGATGGTGGGGTCCGGGGTGGCTGGGGAAGGCGGGTGGTGTCCGCTGAACCACAACAAGGCGGCTGCTTGTGGGAATGGTTGTTTTTCCTTCCCGCAAACTGTAAGTAAGTTTATTCAGGTATACACAGATACAGTTACGAAGATTATCATACATAGCAGCATATGTGTAGAGAACGTAGGATAACCCAAAAAAGTCAGAGTGACTTATTTCCATTCTGTCTTGACTTTTTTTGGGTTATCCTAGGTTCTCTACACATATGCTGCTATGTACGATAATCAATGTAACTGTACTCACCTAATTATGGTTGCAGGGGTCGAGACTCAGCTCCTGGCCCCGTGTATCTGAATAAACTTAGTTTGCGGGAAGGAAAAACAAATTCCCTTTTCCTCTAAGCAAGAGGATTGGGCTTACACTTGAAATCACCTGATGCATTACCGCAAAGGAGCAAGGTGAAGCGATCCTTTGCTGTCTTGAAGCCTGTTGCACTTTTCTCTTGCTGACTGATATAAGTTCGTGTTGGCATTTTCTTCCAGAAAACACTTCTCTCATCAGCATTAAACACTTGATGTGGCTCATAGCCACCCTCAGTAGGACCCCACTGACTCAATGGTTTAACCCAAAGTGGGCTACCGTGCGTTCAAAAATTTTTCCCCTCCCGCGAACCGTGTAATATCATTTTTACGTCGTGTTAGATAATAATGTGCCGCAATTCTTCAATCGTACAATACCCATAACGTGCAACATAATCTCGTGCTAAATGACGATCTACTGTACTTATTGTAAGAAAAGGGGGATAAATAAGAACACAAGATAAAAGGCATAATGGGAGCAGTTTGTTAGACTATATATTAACAGATTACAGGTTGATGGGTAGACTTCTGGATGTGCATGTCTTAAGAGGGGCAATAGATGTACCAGATAATAACATAATCATGCTGTTTATTTCAGCATGATACAATGTTTGTACAGAGATGGGGTGATATTTAAGTGTGCATGCAAAAAGCCTACTGGTATGTAGATCGGCAAACTTAAGCCTATCTTAGGACTAAAAAGGCAGTAACTAATTGACTGCTTATATATTATCAGTCTCTAGGGGATCATAAACAATAAATTTAGGAATTACAAGGAACACAAGACAACTGCTAAGCAAATTAACAAATTTTATAACAAAGTTCTCAAATGTAATTGTTCTAAGGATTACAGGTTGGATTATGATTACAGGTAATGAGAATATGAATACAGTGGTCCCCCGAGTAACGAACACCCCGGAAATCGTACAATTATGTAAGTATAATATTGTAAGTGCTTGTGGAAGTGTATTTTTGGGGGTCTGAAATAGACTAACCTACGTGACATTATTCCTTAAGGGAGTAAATTAGTTCGGTAATGGCACTTGAGCAGGCTTCTGGGATGAAGTTTTTTCGTTACTCGGGGGTCCACTGTACAGTGGACCTCCGACTATCGGCCAGTCTGAGTATCGGCCAACTCGAGTTTCGATCGCTTTTTTCGGCCCAATTTTTGCCCGACTATTGGCCATTTCCCCGACTATCGGCCCACGTACCAGACCTGTCCGCCTCCCCGCGCAGGCGTCGTGAGCCAGTCTAGCTTTGTTTACCATTGAGTGAACATTACCCAGTGCACTCATTCAAACATTTCACAATACAGTAATTTTATTGTGTTTATTGATTGTCACTGTGAAATATAAGTCACCATAGGTTCAAAGAAGCTTCCTAGTGGCACCCCTGTGGTAAAGAAAGTGGGGATCACCACTGAACTGAAAAAGGAAATACGTAGTAGAAAAATATGAGTGGCGTACGTGTGGGGGAGCTTGCCAGGATGTACAACAAAAACGAATCTACTATCACCTCTATCCTGGCAAAGAGAAAAGAAATCAAGGAAGCTGATGTTGCAAAAGGTGTTGACATGTTTGCCAAAAATAGATAAAAAACAGTGGATGAGGTTGAGAAGTTGTTGGTGGTGTGGATCAACGAAAAACAGATAGCGGGTGAATTTGTTGAAAAATACCACCCTGAGCAAGCTGAAATAAGCCATCTCTGCAACAAGTTCAGTGACAGAGCCATATTGTACTTCAGGAACATGTTAAAGAGGCACCAGAAACAGAGGACTGTGGACAGTTATTTTGTGAGATGGGTCCAGTGACTCTCAAGCTAGTCCTAGTGGCATTAAATGACAAAGAAGGGAAGTAACCCCAGATAGGGCTTTGATACCTGAAGTCCTTATGGAGGGGGATTTCCCTTCCAAACACTAAGCCCTCCCTCACTCCTCCCTATCTTCCAGATCCCAGCAAGTCTCTTCAATAAAGGTAAGTAAATGTTATTTTAAATGTAAATTTATAAATTCAATATGTGTTATTATGTGTTTTGTGTATGTAAAACTATAGTTATTCTTTAAAAAATGAATTTTTTGTGAATATTTTTGGGTGTCTGGAACGTATTAATTGTATTTACATTATTTCTTATGGAAAATAATGGTTCGACTTTCGGCTATTTCGAGTTAAGGCCTAGCTCCTGGAACGGATTACGGCCGATACTCGGGGGTCCACTGTATATACAGTGGTACCCTGAGTTTCGTACTGCTCCCAACTCGAACAATTATGTAAGGGTATTATTGTAAGTGATTTTGTAAGTGTATTTTTGGGGGTCTGAAATAGACTAATGTAATTTACATTATTCCTTATGGGAGCAAATTCGTTCGGTAACGGCACTCGAACAGCCTTCTGGAGCAAATAAAGTATGAAACTCGGGGTACCACTGTACAACCTTTAATATGTTGTAGTTACAGTGAGAGTAAGAGATAGATAGGGTACAAGGAAAATGTCATCTCTAAGTAAGCGAGAAATGAAAGTTTATAAATTAGAGGAAGAGGAAGTTAGGGTAAGATATAAGGAACTGTTGTGAGAAAGATGGGCTAGTGAAAGTACAGGTAATGAGGAGGTTAAAGAGGTATGGGGTAGATCTAAAAATGCAGTGTTAGTGTGTGCATGGTAAGTTTGTGGATATAGAAGGGTTTACCTGGAGAGGGTCTCAGGGGTCAACGCCCCCGTGGCTCGGTCTGAGACCAGGCCTCATGGTGAATCAAGGTCTGATCAACCGGGCTGTTAGTGCTGGCCGCACGCAAACTGATGTACAAACCACAGCCCGGTTGGTCAGATACTGGCTTCAAGTGCCTGTCCAGTGCCTTCTTGAAGACAGCCAGGGGTCTATTGGTAATCCCCCTTATGTATGCTGGGAAGCAGTTGAACAGTCTTGGGCCCTGGACAATTATTGTGTTGTCTCTCAATGTACTCATAGCGCCCCTGCTTTTCATCGGAGGAATGTTGCAACTCCTGCCAAGTCTTTTGCTTTCATAGGGAGTGATTTTCGTGTGCAGGTTTGGTACCAATCCCTCCAGGACCTTCTAAGTGTATATTATCATGTATCTCTCTCGCCTGCATTCCAGGGAATACAGATTAAGGACCTTCAACCGTTCCCAGTAATTTAGGTGCCTTATCATACTTGTGTGCCATGAAAGTTCTTTGTACACTCTCCAGGTCTGCAATGTCTCCAGCCTTGAAGGGGGCCGTTAGTGTACAGAAGTATTCCAGCCTAAAGAGAACAAGCAATTTGAAGAGAATCATCATGGGTTTGGCATCCCTAGTTTTGAAGGTTCTCATTATGCATCATATCATTTTCCTAGCAGATGAGGTAGATACATTGTTGTGGTCTTTGAAGGCGAGATCCTCTGACATTATCACTCCCAGGTTCTTCACATTTCTTTTTCGTTCTATTGTATGGTTAGAATTTGTCATATACCATGATACATTTTTAATTTCCTCAAGTTTTCCATATCTGAGTAGTTGAAATTTCTCCTTGTTGAATTTTATAATGTTTTGAGTGGCCCATTTGAAGATTTGGTTGATGTCCGCTTGGAGTCTTGCTGTGTCTTCGATGGAGGTCAATGCCATGGCAATCCGGGAGTAATCTGCAAAGGAAGACACGGAGCTATGGCTTACATCTCTGTCTATGTCAGAAATGAGGATGAGGAATAGAATGGGAGCGAGTACTGTGCGTTGTGGAACAGAGCTTTTCACCATGGCTGCCTGGTACTTTACTCTGTTTACTATTACTCTTTGTGTTCTATTTGTCAGGAAGTTATAGATCCATCTACCAACTTTTCCTGTTGTTCTTTTATCAAGCATTTTGTGTGCTATTACACCATGGTCACACTTGTCGAAAGCTTTTGCAAAGTCTGTGTATACTACATCTGTATTTTGTTTATCCTCAACAGCATCCAGGACCTTATCATAGTGGTCCAGTAGCTGGGACAGGCAGGAGTGACCTGCTCAAAACCCGTGTTGCCCTGGGTTGTGTAGTTGATGGATATCTAGGTGGTTGGCAATCTTGCTTCTTAGAACCCTCTCAAAGATTTTTATGATATGGGATGTTAATGTTATTGGTCTGTAGTTCTTTGCAATTGCTTTACTGCCACCTTTGTGGAGTGGGGCTATGTCTTTTGATTTTAGTGTGTGTGGGATGACCCCTGTGTCCATGCTCCCTCTCCATAGAATGCTAAAGGCATGCAATAGGGGCTTCTTGCAATTCTTGATGAACACCGAGTTCCACGAGTCTGGGCTTGGGGAAGAGTGCATGGGCATGTCATTTATTGCCTTTTCAAAGTCTTGTGGAGTTAGGATAATATCCGAGATTTTTGAGATGACCAAATTTTGGGTGGGTGCAGAAGAGGGGTAATTGGTGGAATAATAAGGTAAAGAGAATGGTAAGAGAGAAAAAACTAGTATACAAGAAGTTTTTACAAAGTAGGAGTGATATATGGAGGGTGGAGTACATTAGGGCCCCACTTATATGACAGGTTAGGTTCCAGTCTACCACCGGGAAGCGGACATTGCCAGAAAGCAGAACACCATTTTTTCCACTTACAAATGCCAGATAACAAGTTTACACTAACATATATTAAGTTAGCAATAGAACTAGGCATTAATTAAAAACAATAAAAAGCAAAATACACACACAGTACACTCATTACTTACCTTAAAATAGTTGTAGTCTTAATGTAGGGTGAGAGGTGAGTAGTATTTATTGCAAGAAGTCAGGTGTGGGAGGTATGGTAGCCAGCCAGGACACCCCACCAACACATAATATACTATGACATTTAAATGTCATAGTATATTACATGTTGGTGGTGTGGCCTGGCCGCCTGGCTGGCTACCATACCTTCCACACCTGACTTCCTACAAATAAATACTACTCACCTCTCACCCTACATCAAGACTACAAATATTTTAAGGTAAGTAATGAATGTACTATACAGTAGGGCCCCACTTATACGGCAGGTTAGGTTCTAGGCTAGTTCCTTAAAGTAGACATCGCCGAAAAGCAGAATGCCATTTTTTTTCCATTTATAAATGCATATAAATGCCAGACAACAAGCTTACACTAACTTATATTAAGTTAGCAATAGCACTAGGCATTAAAAAACACAATAAAAAGTAAGATACACACAAAGTACACTAATTACTTACTTTAAAGTATTAAGATAAGTAATACAGTGGACCCCCGGTGTTCGTAATGCTCCAAACTCGAACAATTATGTAAGTGTATTTTTGTAAGTGCTTTTGCAAGTGTATTTTTGGGGGTCTAAAAGGACTAATCTAATTTACATTATTCCTTATGGGAACAAATTCGTTTGGTAACGGCAAATGAACAGCATTCTGGAACGAATTAATTACGAAAACCGGGGGTCCACTGTAATAGGTTTTAACTTGCAATCCCCAGCAGCATTAGCTCCTAGCAAGAGTGTTAGCCTCTCTTTTGCAGCTTTGAAGCCAGGCATTGACTTCTCTTCTTTAGCAATAAATGTCCTAGATGGCATCTTCTTCCAAAATAATGCAGTTTCGTTCACATTAAAAATCTGTTGCTTGGTATGTATATCCACCACATTCTATTATCTCAGCTAGCTCATGTGGATAAATTTATGCAGCTAAATTGTTGGTGCTTGCAGCTTCACCCTGCACTCTGATGTTGTGAAGTTGACCTCTTTCCTTAAATCTATTAAAAAAGCCTCTGCTAACTGCACATTTATCTTCAGCAGCTTCCTCACCTCTCTCAGCCTTCATAGAATTGAAGAGACTCGGGGCCTTGGACTGGATAATAGCTCGGCTTAAAGGCACATTGTGACTAGTCTGATCATCAATCCACACCATTAAAAGTTTCTCCATGTCAGCAATAAGGTTATCACGTTTTCTTATAACTTTAGTGTTCACTGGTGTAGAACTTTTAATTTCCCACAACACTTTCTCTTTATTGTTCACAATTGTAATAACTGTTTGACGAGCCAAACCAAGCTTACGTGCTATCTCAGTCATAGACATACCTTGTTCACTCAGTTTAATCATTTCTAACTTGGCACTTAAAGTAAGAGGCTTACGACTCCTCTTTTTATCACAACTAAGCTTAGACGCCATAGTCAATGAGAGCCAACTAGTTAACGAAAGAGTAAACGAGAGAGAGAACGAGATACGGAGTTCAGACAAGGTAAAAACACAAACTGAACAGGTAGTGGGTGATTACTCAGTCAGGCGAAATAAATGCGTATTAATAAGTGTCCACTTTTTGTTCATTCATGTACGTTTGTAAGAGTTTGTGAAACTTTTACCTCAAAATAATTTTTTTTTATTATAATAATAATTACCTCACAATACGAATACTCTTACATTGTGTACAAGTTATACAAGTTAGTACATTATTATTATTATTATTATTATAATCAAATAGAAGTGCTAAACCACAAGTTAGCACAGAATAAACAAACAGCAACACCCATTTTCATTCAACACACTATTTTTTAGAGGTAATGATATTATTATTATTATTATTATTATCATAATAAAAAAGAAGCGCTAAACCCAAAAGGGTCATGAATAGCTATATATAGAGTGAAGGCATACGAAAGGAATATTTTTCTACAGTTATCCCTCAGTGTTTTACTAGAGAAAACGTAATTCTTCCGAAACTCCTACAAAGTCACTTGGTAAACAAATCTCATATTTGTGTCAATTTTTATTCTGTGGGTGAATATATCATGTTTATATGCTATGTAGCATGTTTTTTAAATAATTTTGTATAAAATATCATAGATGAATTAATGAAAATGTCTATATTAACATAAAATAAGACATTTCATGTGCCCAAGAGTGATTATTACAGTGGTACCTCGGTTAACGATATTTTTTCGTTCCAGAATGCTCTTCAAGTGCCATTATCAAACAAATTTATCCCCATAAGGAATAATGTAAAATAGACTAGTCCTTTTAGACCCCCAAAAATACACTTACAAAAGCATTTAAAAAAATAAACTTACATAAAAGGGCGAGTTTGGGGACCATCGTTAACCGAGGTACCACTGTATTAGTATTACGTAATGTTTTCCCTCCGCCTGGCAACCACACCTCCATAGCATATAAACAGCATGTTTATGTGCTTTGTAACGTGTTTCTTATATAATTTTGAAGAAAATATCGTAGATGGATTAATGAAAATGTCTATACATATTAACGTAAAATAAGACATTTAATGTGCCCAAGAGTGATTATTATTAGTATTACGTAATGTTTTCCCTCCGCCCGGCAACCACACCTCCATAGCATATAAACAGCATGTTTATATGCTTTGTAACGTGTTTCTTATATAATTTTGAAGAAAATATCATAGATGGATTAATGAAAATGTCTATATTAACGTAAAATAAGACATTTAATGTGCCCAAGAGTGATTATTATTAGTATTACCTGGAGTTTACCTGGAGAGAATTCCAGGGGTCAACGCCCCTGCGGCCCGGTCTGTGACCAGGCCTCATGTTGGACCACAGCCTGATCAACCAGGCTGTTACTGTTGGCAGCATGCAGTCCAACGTACGAACCACAGCCTGGCTGGTCAGGTACCGACTTTAGGTGCCTGTCCAGTGCCTGCTTGAAGACAGCCAGGGGTTTGTTGGTAATCCCCAAGAGTGATTATTATTAGTATTACATAATGTTTTCCCTCCGCCTGGAAACCACACCTACATAGCATATAAACAGCATGTTTATATGCTATGTAACGTGTTTCTTATATAATTTTTAAGAAAATATCATAGATAGATTAATAAAAATGTCTATATTGACGTAAAATAGGACATTTAATGTGCCCAAGTGATTATTACATAATAGAGAGATGTGCTACGGAAAATAAACAAACAAACAAACAAACAAACAAATTTTATTTCATTGCAGGTTACATGGGTATTGGAAGTTACAATGTAAATTGAGTGCAAGGAGAGCCACTGACATGCCATGGCATTAGGGGCAGCTTATTCTAGTCCTTAAAAACTAGGTACTTAATATTAGAGAAATTTATTGAGTTTATTCTAGTTAAAAATTATTTTCAAAATTACAATATGATGAAATTTTACTGTTTAAATTATTATATAATGATATTAGATCTTAGATTGTTACAGGTGTTAAGATTCTTGAATGATAATATGGAATTGAGATTATCTTAAGGAAAATAACATTGAGCATTTTTGACATTAACTTATAATATGAGTAGGGGGTAACATAATAGTAACATATTATTAAAAATTGAGATTATCGTATAGGAAAGTAACAATGAGCATTTTTCAAAGTAGTTTATAGCATGATCATTTAGGTTTGGGTGAGTAGGTGGTTTTGAGTTGAGTCTTAAATTGATTTTCAGACAAGATTATCTTAATATTTACTGGTAATGAATTCCAGATTCTGGGGCCCTTTATGTGCATAGAATTTTTACATAGGTTGATATGAACACGGGGTATATCAAAAAGTGATCTGTGTCGTGTGTTGTGGTCATGGGTCCTATTAAAGTTGGTGAGGAGAGTTTTGAGCAGAGGGTTTATATTAGAGTGTAAAGTTTTATATATGTAGTAGGCACAAGAGTAAGTATGAATGTTCTTTACGGTGAGTAGTTTGAGACTTTTGAATATTGGTGGAGTATGCTGTCTAGAGTGGGAATTTGTTATCATTCTGACTGCGGCCTTTGTTGTGTTATGAGTGGTCTAAGGTGATTTAACGTTGTTGATCCCCATGCACAGATTCCATAGGTGAGATACGGGTAGATAAGTGAATGATAGAGTGCAAGGAGAGCTGATTGAGGTACATAATAGCGTATCTTTGATAATATGCCTACTGTCTTCGAGATTTTCTTGGAAATTTGTTGTATATGTGTTTGGAATTTAAGGCTACTGTCAAGGTGGATTCCTAGGAATTTTCCCTCTGTGAGTCTTGTGATGGGTGTACCATTAAGTGTTATGTTAAGTGGAACATTTGTGACTTTGCTTCCAAACTGTATGAAGTAGGTCTTGTCAGTATTGAGAGTAAGCTTGTTAGTCGTCATCCATGTTGATATTTTCTGTAATTCGGCATTAACAGTGTTGGCCAGTATAACTGGATTTGGGTGAGAGAAGACATATGTTGTGTCATCTGCAAATAAAATGGGTTTGAGTAGTTGTGATGCATTCGGTAGGTCATTTATGTAAATGAGGAATAGGAGTGGCCCCAGGACACTTCCTTGAGGGACTCCGATTGTAATTGGTTGTGTGGAAGAGTTCTCTCCATTTGTGTACACGTATTGGCTTCTGTTGGTGAGGTATGATTTTAGGTAGTTGAGTGGGTGCCCCCTTATACCATAGTGTGCTAATTTTGTGAGCAGTAAATCATGGTCGACTGTATCAAAAGCTTTGCGGAGATCAATGAAGATTCCCAGTGGGACTTCTTTTTCTCAAGTGCTGTATATATTAACTCCAACATGTGTGTAATAGCATCGTTTGTGCTCTTGTTTGTCCTGAATCCAAATTGACAGGGGTTGAGTACATTGTGTGAGACGAGGTAGGAATAGATTTGTCTATGAATTAATTTTTCGAAGATTTTAGAAAGCAATGGTAAATTAGAAATTGGTCTATAATTATTCAGGTCTGTTTGATCACCTCCTTTGTGGATCGGGTGACCCTAGCTATTTTGAGAATTGATGGAAAGGTAGAGGCTTCAATGGATTTATTGAATAGTGTTGCTATGATTGGTGACAGTACCTGTGAAGCTTTTTGTACATAAAAGTTGGTAGGCTGTTTATGTCTCCTGCCTTGTTTTTAAGGGTGTTGATTATGAGCGAGACTTCAATTGGGTTGGTAGGAGCTAGGAATAGCGTATTAGGGTAGGTGTTTGTGAGGTAGTCTGTTGGACGGGTGTTTGAGCTTGGGATTTTACTCGCTAGATTCTTTCCTATGGTGGAGAAGAAAACATTAAGTCTGTTTGCTGTCTCAGTAGGTGAGAGTAGGGGTTCATCTGCTCTTGATAATTTGATGGTGTTGTTTTTCGCTATCTTATTATTTCCTAGAATTGCAGATAGGGTCTTCCAGGTCTTTTCATATCACCTTTTATGTTCTGGAGTCTGTTCTCATAATACAATTTTTTTGATCTCCTTATCAGGCTGGTAAGGGTTGATGAGTAGCGTTTGGATTGTTCTCTGGTTATTAGACCCCTTCTGTATTGTTTTTCATATTGGTGCCTTTTGTTAATGGATTTAAGGATGCTGGGTGTTAGCCAGGGATTGTTAAGTCTCTTAGCTGTGATCTGTTTAGTTTTTTTAGGGCAATGTTTGTTATAGAGGTGGTGGGTTTTGTTAAGGAAATTCTTGATGCATTCATTAGTATCTGTATATGTTTCTAACTCATTATGCCAGTCAATGTTAATCATAGCTGTTATAAAGTTATTTACAGCTGACTCATTATGTAGTCTGAAGGTAACTTTTGTAATATCTAGGGGCAATTTACCAAGATTAGTTATGAGAAAGGTCGGATAGTGGTCTGTGGTGTTGTCTGTGATGATGCCTGATTTTAGAGGGGCTATAGTATTAGTCCAGATGTGGTCTAGTAGTGAGGTACTAGTCTCGGAGATTCTTGTAGGTTTTGATATTGTTGGTAGTAACAAGCAGTTGCTCATAGTGTTTGTGAATTCTGTTACTTGTGGGTCCTGGTCATGTAGGAGATTTATATTGAAGTCTCCTGTGAGCAGCAAATGGTCTTTGTTCATGTGTGCATCAGTTATTAGGTTACCTAGTTTTTCACTAAATTGGTGAATGTTTGACTGTGGTAATCTGTAGATGTTTATCACTGTGAGGGGTTTTTGCAGGTCTTTTGATTTAAATTTAGCTATAATATATTCTCCATGCTCATCCCTTATGCAAGAGTTATTGATACATTCAAGTTGATCTGAGTAATATATAGCTATTCCACCCCTCGCTGATCTGTCCTGCAATTGTGAATGGCTGTGTAACCTGGGATGCCATAGACATCTGTAGTATCAGGCTTCAGCCAGGTCTCAGTGAGTGTGATGATTGACATATTGGTCTGGAGGGATTGGAGTAGTGCTGTGAGGTCATCATAATGTTTGCTCAAAGATCTAACATTGTAATTGAAGATAGTTATGTTATTGTTGGCTCTGAGTAATGTCTTTGCTTGATCTGCTGTGTAATAGTTACAGTTGCTGTTGGAATCATGTAAGTCATTTAATAATAGGTTGATATCAGGATCAATTCCTGTAATCATAAGATTTGATGTGATTCTATAACTAGACCTGAGAAGAATAGATAATACTAAACTTAATAATATGATACTAGAATAAATGCTTAGGAACTATTTGATTATTACAAATTTTTAATAAGAGTTTGTAGAGATACAGGGTATTTGACAGAGTTCTTGGCACGTGAAAATGTAAACAAACCGGGTGGCGCGCGCCATATTTGAAAGACCGCTCGCCATATAGAAAGTTTTGGTCGTAATTTGAACTCGCCGAATGAACGGAACGCCAAAAAGCGAAACACCGAAAAGCGGGGCCCTACTGTATATGCATTTTATCGCTCTGGGGCACTAGCGCCCTAAAGCGATAAAATGCATATACAGTACACTCATTACTTACCTTAAAATATTTGTAGTTTTAATGTAGGGTGGGAGGTGAGTAATGAGGTAAAACGAATAAATGAGAGAGGAGAGAGACGCGGAGGTTGTAGACAAACAGATGAACACGTCTGATTATGGTTGATACACGTTCATCTACACTTAACATCTCATATTTATGTTAATTTATTCTACTATGGGGTGTATTTATCATGTTTATATGTTGCGTAGCATGTTTATTATATAATTTTGAAAAAAAAAATACTTATCATAGATGGATTAATGAAAATGTTTATAATAATGTAATATATGACATTTAATGTGTTTCAGTGATTATTATTGTGTATGGTTATTATTATCATTATTAATATGGCATCCTCAAGACTAATAAGACACTCTTAGCGATTTTAGTGTGTGCCTGCATACCAGCACAGTGTGTAAGTTTATTTAGGTACATTCTCGTGTACCACCCAGGGAGGTACTACCGTCCTGCCAAGTGAATGTGAAACAGAAACCTGTAACTGTTTTACATGATGGTAGGATTGCTGGTGACATTTTCTGTCTCATAAACACGCTGGATAACAGGTATATCTTGCTACTTCTACTTACACTTAGGTCACATTACACAGCATGCATCAACCAGATAACTGCAGCAGCATATGGGCGACTGGCAAACCTAAGATTAGCGTTCCGTTACCTAAACAAGGAATCGTTCAAAACACTGTACACCGTGTACGTCAGGCCCATACTAGAATATGCAGCACCAGTCTGGAACCCACACCTGGTCAAGCACGTAAAGAAACTAGAGAAAGTGCAAAGGTTTGCGACAAGGCTAGTTCCACAACTCAGGGGTCTGTCCTATGAAGAAAGGTTGAGGGAAATAGGACTAACAACACTGGAGGAAAGAAGGGTCAGAGGAGACATGATAACGACATACAAAATACTGCGGGGAATTGACAAGGTAGACAGAGACAGGATGTTCCAGAGAGGGAACACAGAAACAAGGGGACACAACTGGAAGCTGAAGACTCAGATGAGTCAAAGGGATGTTAGGAAGCATTTCTTCAGCCACAGAGTAGTCAGGAAGTGGAATAGTCTAGAGAAAGATATAGTGGAGGCAGGAACCATACATAGTTTTAAGACGAGGTATGATAAAGCTCATGGAGCAGGGAGAGCAGAGACCCAGTAGCGGACAGCGAAGAGCCAGGGCCAGGAGCTGAGTCTCGACCCCTGCAACCACAATTAGGTGAGTACATACATACATATATCTAGGTTTTTCTTCTTTTTTCTTAATAGCTCTTGTTCTTCTTTATTTCCTCTATTCTCCATGGGGAAGTGGAAAGAATCTTTCCTCCGTAAGCCATGCGTGTCGTATGAGGCAACTAAAATGCCAGGCATGACGTGATAGAGCAGTGAGCTGTTGTGGCCCATAACACCATAAAAACAACAATGTGTAATTGCACAATACTAATAAAAAATATGTAAAATATATCAGAGATACACTCTTTTAAGACTATATGCTGTATATACAAATGCACACTTTGGTATATACAGATACTGTGATACCTGGTTATCCTAGGTTTTCACACATGCATGCTGCTATGTATGATAATCTATGTAACTGTATATGACCCTGTGGTTTAGCGCTTCTTTTGATTATAATAATATGTAACTGTATTTGTGTATACCTGAATAAACTTACTTACTTACTATATAAATACACACCTCGATCGCTAGCACACTCAGCTCACACTGAGGTCCGGGGTTCGAATCTCCGCCGGTAAGGCTGAAAACATTAGGGACGTGTTTCCATAAGACACCTGCCGTCCCTGTCCCTGTTTATCCATCAGTTTAAAATGGGTAGCTGGGTGTTAGTCGATTGGTGTGGGTCGCATCCTGGGACAAAACTGACCTAATTTGCCAGAAATGCTCAGCATAACAAGCGGCTTTCTATATATTTCATTGATGTCAGCTAGGCCTGTATACCTCGCACATGTACTTGTAGTAAATAAAGATGATATTATTATTATTATTATTATTATTATTATTATTATTATTATTATTATTATTACCTAAGACCCGCCTCAAGAAACACTTGTCCTGTTTCTTGACAAACCTAACCTAATAAAAC